>VZRU01008946.1:0-29606 GCA_013398155.1 Pedionomus torquatus | reverse complement strand
AAAAAAAAAAAACCAACCCAACAAAAGACCAACCAACCCATCGGGGACAGAAAACTGGCAATTTCACATTCACATTATTTCTACTCACGGGCAGAAATTCAAGTAAAATAAAATAGTTTGGTGGCAAGTTCTAAATAAAATATGGCCTAATGATTTAATAAATATTTAAAGTTTATTTTTCTCTTTGCAGATAATTCAGATTCTTCAGTGAATATGAAGGTTGCATATCAAGGTTTTCAAGATTTCTTATATTAAGCCTAAAGATTCTGAAGTCCAGCGGTAGAAGGTCTAAATCCGTCTACTTTTAATATATTTGAAATTCAGCCGTTAGCTATTTAAGACCTTGGGTTTTTTGTTTTTGTTTTTTTTTAGTAATGGAAATTGAAGAATAGAGTATTACGCTGATTCTGGCACTCAACAGTAAAAAATGTCAGCAACTGTCAAGCTGTTCCCACCTTAATTGTCCGGTGCCAGCAGTTGGAGAGAAAGCGAGTAACCGTATTGCACTTAAATGAACACTCACTCGTCAAATAGTACAGCATCAGCTATTATACAGAGAGCTTCTTCCAGACTATACAATTTGCTTTACAAGTAGCCTAAACCACAAACTACATACATACTAGGTAAGATCCAGATCAAATTTGTATTAGATTACAGTCACAGTTTTCATTCAATGTAGGTCAACTTATTTGGATGAGCTGTGGCCCCCTCCTCCCTTCAAAAACCACACCAGCACAAGGTGTTTCTCGGAGGAACCAACGTCTCTGGCCTCACGCACTGACAAACCAAGTCCTGTTCTGAAACGAGCATCATAATCGTGCATGGTCCTCTTAAGGCCACAGAGCATTGTGTTACAATGTGGACAGGTTTTTTTTTCCCCGTCTGGGAGGGGAGCATCCTTCAGAAATTAAGGAATCCCTGAAACTATGTCTTCCAAGGTCACACTAGTAGGTTTAAAGTAAGGAATAAATTGCCTATGCAATTTACAAATAGTTTTTGTAACAGACAGCAACTATTTCCTCCCTTGCGTCTACTCTTTATCACAGCAAAAGCTATTTCTAGCCAGGTTGTTTTTGTTTTGTTTTGTTGTTTTTTTTTAAAGGAAAAGTTACATGTATTTCATGTTTGGTAATGATTTGCGTGGATGAGGTGCAAGAAGGGAGACCCATGAAAAAAAAAAATCACCCATCATTAAATTTTCGTCATGTCAGCTGCAGCTAGAACTGATACCATGTGCTGTAAGATTGAATAGTTCTTTGTATGCTCAGGATACGAGTGGGAATTCCAAATACAAAGCCATTGGACTCTACTTCAATGTCGGATACTTCCTCTGTCCAATTCTTCCCAGTCTTGAACTTCCAGTGACTGCAGGAGACTGAAAAAGGAGAACAGGAAGAAGAAAAAGTGATTTAAAAAAAGCTCTGTAAAAGCATCATACTGGAGACAAAATACAAAAAGGTAGCAATAAAACAAGTCCGCCTGCAGAACTGAGGTTAAACAGATGCCGCCAGACTGGTCTACATGCACATGTAATGCCCTACACAGTCCAGATGAAGACAGTTACATATAAAATCATGGTTTTGATCAAAGTGAAGAGGAGACCCTTTACTCACTTGTGCAAATTGCGAAGGATTGTAGAATGGAACAGCTCCTGCTGAAGGTCCCCCCGCAGGCGGCCCAGCAGGAGGCTAGAAAGCAGATAATACCCAAGTTACAGAAGAGCGGAGCTTCGCTGCCTCTCACGTGTGCTTCGCTTAGAGCAAATATTCACAGTAAAAATGCCAACAATATGGACAGCACAGCATATTGGAACAACTGCAAACAGTGCTGGTACAGTTCGCATCCAGATCTTTAATACTGCTTGCTTAATGTAGGAATTGGCAAAACAACATCACATGCACAAACTGTAGATAGCTCGGAATATCCAAAGCATGCAAAAACCAAAACAAGACACCAGTGCGGCTTCGCTGAATTAGTACCTTCTGCTTTTGTTAGTAGACCTGCCCCAAAATATACAGTTTAAGTCGAGTTTTGCTTGACTAAGAAATATCAGAAAGAGTTTGTGTCACCCCTTTATGGTGACCCCACGGCACCGAGCTGAGAGCAGCGATGAAGCATTCCTTTAATTCCTACAGGGGCTTGTGCAGGTGGAACAGGTGTTGTTGGAACAATGGTGTTGTTATCGATTTGGGACTGACAGTAGATTGACAACGTTTGGTTATGTGAGTTTTTTTAGGAGGCTTTTTGGATTTTTTAATTTTTTTTTGGGTGTGTTTCATTTGTTTAAAAATCAACTGACTTCTTTGGTATCCTGGGAAAGAACTGATTCAAATTGTCAAGTGAATCCCTCAGGAACATGAACATAAACTAAAAGCATGCCTGAATTACATGCATTCTCATAAATATAAAAAAAAATAAAACTTCTGAAGACCCTGTTTGAGTGTTAAAAGGAACACTACATCATTAAATACACTTAATGTTATTTCTGTGAAATGAGAAGAGGGGAAAATGACTAAAAGTAGCATTAGTAAGTACTTGCGCAAATGCAAAATAAAGGAGGGGGAAAGTAAATAAGTTAACATAAATGAGAATGGCCAGCCACATGTACCTGATTAAAATGCTGGCTTACTTCACGTGATAATGAACTCATTGAACTAGAGCGCGAAAGCTACAAAACAGCAAGAACACACAAATACAAAAAAACACAAATAAAAAAAGTCGTCATGCACGTCACTGCCCCAAGCTTTCAGTTGTTTTATTTCGTTTTAAAAGTCTCACTGCCAAAGGTTAAACCAACTTCAAGTTAAAAAAAAAAAAAACAAAAAAAAACAAAAAACAAACCAAAAACCAAACCAATGTAAAGCCAGAAGTTAGTTTAAATCAAAAGGACTTCTTAAAGCACAAAGTCATGTATAGAAAACATTTAGTAGGAACAAAGGTAATGTTACTCTGCCTGGCACGTAGCAATCTATTCTCCTCGTTGTGTCTTGCACTTAATATTAGTTAAATTATACACATGCAGGAAGGCAACAAGAGATCCTCAAACTGACGTTTCACTCTGAAAAAGGCTTGTGAAAAAAGTCTACTTTTATAGAAAAAGGAGCCCACACCACAGATGTAGGACATGGAGCCTGAACATCTCATCTGGGCTTAGAGGTCTTTGCTGTACAATTTTGGAGACAGTCATATGATTCCACCTTGGCTAGTCATCGGCCACTGAATCAGCTACTTGTTGGTTTAGATGGCCCACTACAAATTAATGAATAAAATAGGCTAGAAAAGTCATTAGCTAACTCTGAATTAAGCCTTACCTCGCCTGATTGGGAGCCATCAGGGTTAGAAACAGGAAGTCCAGCTCCAGGAGGAAGGATTCCAGGGTTTAAATACTAAAGAGGAACAATACACTTGAGTTTATCTTCATTGCTACGATGCTGTTTCAACATTTCTATGACATTGATCCCAGTGAAGCAAATCAGTGTTACAACACAACAAGGCAAGTGAAAGATACAGTGCATGGCTCTTCCTGTGTTCCTATGTGTCTTTCCTGACACAGCACTCACAGAACCTGCAGCCCTCCCAAATCTGGAAATGCAATGTTTCACAGCCTTCCCACTTCAGTTTTCACTTGCTTTTCCCTTCCCCAGTTCTTTAACTAAAACATTATACACAAACATAATCCCTACAACAACAACAACAACGTGCTTTGTAAGTGATGTGGCTATGAAACTGCTATTCAGAATCAGGAGGCATTTTTATCAGAAGTCTGAATTATATATATGTAAGAGATTATTTCTAACACACCTCTGGTTCAACAGCGGCAGCAGGATCCGCATTGGTTTGATTTGCAGCTGGTGTGTGCTCGGCTGCAGCACTCCCTTCCGCTGGCTGGGGCTCCCCTGGAACTGCAAAGGAAATGGGGACTAGCCCAACACACTGTGGTTCTTCGGTGTGAGGGTGGTGAGGCACTGGAAGAGGCTCCCCAAAGAAGCTGTGGATACCCCATCCCTGGAGGGGTTCAAGGCCAGGCTGGATGGGGCTTGGAGCAACCTGGTGTGCTGGGAGGTGTCCCTGCCCAGGGCAGGGGGGTTGGAACTCGATGACTTTGAATGTCCTTCCAACTCTAACCGTTCTATGATTCTATAACCACACCAGGGTGTTTGATTTCACAAAGTGAGCAAAGGGGACATCAGCAGAACTCAACTGCTGCAATACTAATCTCCCAGGAAAAAGGTAATTTAAAGAGGGCAGTCTCCATGTCTTTAGATGCCCCAAGTCTTGTTACACAAGTCTGCAAGAGCAGGAGATCCATACAGATCGTTTTGGTGCAACACAGCATGTAGTGAAAGCATGGGGGAAAAAAAAAAGGAAAAAAAAAGAGACAATAAGCAAGTGTGCAGGTAAAACCCCTGTCTGCAGCACAGAGAGCTGGGCTTTACCCATCCATTTGTTTCATCGCAGTTCCCAGACTAATTCTACTTTTAAACCAACTTGCAGTGAATGAGAGCAAATGTTCTTAAACATTCATTAAAGGCTACATAATACACACCCTGGCAAAAGCAGAGATGACCATGTAACTATAAATAACCACACAAAGCCCTTCCAATTTTATCCACTCTTAACACACCTGAGTTCGGAACAAATACATTCGCAGGAATGGGCATTGGTGCCAAGGGAGCAAACAGGTCTGATGGCGCTGGAACAGCACCGCCGGACTTGGTTCCACCTGGATTCAGGACATCAACATAACGGGCTCTGCTTCCAGCTAGAACAGGAAAAAAATCCAGAAACAAGAGAAATAAGCCTTGCGGTAGTCATTCCCACGTCTATTCCGAACAGTCTGCAGGTTAAGTCACCTTTCAGAATCAGAAAATAATGCTCCAATGATACAATCAAACCCCAAGTCACGATACAATTGTGAGAGCAATCCCAGCACAGAAGTCAGGCACAGAGAAAGGCCAGCAACAGCCACAGCTCTGTGGTATTACTGAGTTGCTAACTGCTTTCTACAAGCTCCACAAAAAGCCACAACTTCTGCCTTCACATTTTATGCAAGAGAAAATATGAAGTCTTCTATGCTTCTGGCATCAGTGTTTTTAATTGTCTGTTACCTGCTCGTCTGGAGAAGATATTGACAGGGGCACCGGGTGGGCCTCCAGGTCCAGGTGGAGCAGCCTGAGGGGCTTTAGGAAATCCTGTGGGAGGCGGTGGTGGAGGTTTACTCTGTAGGGAGAACAAAAAAAAAAAATCCAACCATGTCATTGAACAAAAGTTTTAAACCAAGTATCCATCTAATTTCTTTCCTTACCTATTACAGAGCACATAGAATTGGGTTTACAGACAGTTCTTGTAGTGTGGATGAGAAAAGGCTGAGGGAGTTGAGTCTTTTTAGTCTGGAGAAGAGGAGAATGAGGTGGAATCTGATCAACACCTATAAATACTCGAAGGGTGTGTGTCTAAAGGAAGGGGACAGTCTTTTTTCAGTGGTGCCTGGTGACAGGACAAGAGGAAACGGGCACAAATTCGTACACAAGAAGTTCCATCTAAACATGAGAAGGAACTTTTTCACTTTTAGGGTGGCAGAGCCCTGGAAGAGGCTGCCCAGAGAGGTGGGGGAGTCTCCATCTCTGTGCAACTTGCTCTGGGTGGACTTGCTTTGGCAAGGGGTTGGACTAGATCTCCAGAGGTGCCTTCCAACCCCATACCATTCTGCAATTCTGTGAAAATGCAGCTCTTAAGAGCTAATAGCAGATTGAAGACAATTGTGTCAGCACAGATTTCAGTTTTCCACTTGGAGAAATAATGAGTCCTCAGACTTTTACCTCTTCTTCTGGTTCATCCAGATTAACCCAGCGTTGCTTCTGTTCATCCCAAACAATCTACAAGGAAATCACAGTCAAAGATTAGGAGTTCAAGCACAGCTGTTAAGCCATTAAAAAAACCCACCAAACAAAACAAAACATCAGCAAAAAATAATCCAGTAACTTTTTTTGTTTCTTTTAAAAAGAATAAGCATATGCTCAAAATAAGCATAATCTTGGAAGTTCTACACACATTTGTTTACACATTGTTTAAAACAACATTTCCCTGGGAGAGACATTTATGTTTTGAACACAGTAAAATATATAAAGACTTGTGATTTAGGGGCCTTACTGATTTGTTCTTGTCATCTGGAAGGTGAGCTTCATTCTTTCCTTTTCCCATCAGCCAGCGAAACCAGTTTGCACCACTCTAAAATATAAATTCATCCATTCAGTTCATTCTCTCAACACCATCTTTACAGACAAATTAAAAAAAAAACCAAACCACAGGTGCAACAATTCATTTTCTGTCAGGGATTTCAACTCTGAGCCCAGAGTTGCATCTAATAAATAGAAAGAAACAATTCAGTCAGGACCTCTTCAGTCAGGACCCCGGAGACCAGGAGTTACCACATTTATTAACAAATCTCTTCCAGCTATGGCTACCTTTCTCCCAAGTTTTACCTTTCTAGGTGCTGGCTCCTTTTTAACTTCTTTTTTAGCCTCTTTCCCTACAGGAACAGAGGGAGAAGGAGAGCTTTGTTTTGTTGCAGAGTTGGATCTCTCTCTTCCCACAGAATGAGCAGAGGACTCTGAAGTTGTTCGTGATCTTCGCCCGTAGCCCTATATTCAATATAGAGGAAAGTACAGAACTGTCAGTACTGGAGTGAGGGATTACATTTCATCTTGCTAAACAAGTTCCTTCTTTGAAAAGTTAGTAATAGGCAGAGATAAATAGCATAGAGAAAGAAAGATGAAAAAGAATGAAGATTTAGTGAATGAAACAGCCTGCTTGTGGCATACCATATGTGCTGAAGACTGAGAAGCAGATCTGGATCTTCGTCCTGGTGCCTGGTTAGATACAAAGCCAGGACATGCTTAATACGCAAGCAGCTAAGTATCTGACACAACATTCACTTTTTATCAAAAATTCCCACACAACTGAAAACACTCAAGCTGGTTATTCGCCAGCTTCTATCTCCTCAAACACGTAGGAGTTTCACAAGAGCTGGAGTCTGGCCAACTAATTGCACTATCATATCACTTGTCCATTAAAAAGCGTTAAATCAGGGCAGTTGATTAACCAGGGCAGCCTAAACCACCCACAAGAAGAAAGATCCAAAAATGCTGCACCAGAGTGGTTGCTGCATTATTTTTTTTCCCCCTCCAATATCAGGTCATTCTTCTAATGTTCATATAGCAACTCAAGGAGAAGAAATAGTGAATTTTTTTTAATGCAAGTATGGTTAACCTCTAGTTAAAAAAAATCTCCCCATCCTTTATCAGTTGCCAAATGTATTCCTATGAAAAATGTTTATATTGATTCTTTCAAACAACTGTCAACTTCAGGAGACTAAAGCTTCCAAGGAGATACTAACTTCAGTAATATTTAAACAGTGAAAATACTGTGTCTTTTAAAAAGGGGGTCGGGATTTTGATAAACACCTTCCAACGTTTCCAGCCATAACCAAAGGGTAGTCAATACTATGCTTTTAGAACTCAGTCACAGATCTGTTCTTAGGAGTCTGCTTGCCTCACTGATGCAGGCTACAAGCTCTTTTGGCTAGGAAGAATCATTCCGGGAGATGGGAGAGGAAGGCAGGGAAGAGAAAGATAATTAAACTCTTCAGACAACAGCCTGGTATCTTCTGCCACCCCCTCTCTTTAGAAAAATAATTATTTTCAGAGAAGACAATTAATTATGGCTAAAATTTTCTACTAGTTCTTTGTTATTTATTCCACTGAAGGGGGAAGACAGTGGGAAAGAAAAACTAAGATTCAGGTCTTGCTGAAGAGCAAGGCAGAGCCCAAATACATTCTTGTGCTTGCAAAGATCTGCAATGCAGCCAAAACTTGATGAAGAGGTGTACGAGATAAAGATACCATGCTGGCCATTCTGCCGTAGAAATCCTCCTCCCTCTGGTCAGGAAAGGAGTTTTGTGAAGTAGGTTCTGGGGCAATTCTCTGCATTCCTTAAAAAAACAAATTAGATTGTTAGCAGTGGGGAACACAACAACAAGCTGCCAAACAACACAACACTTTTAAGGGAAAAGTTTTCACTAGTTATGAATTTTGTGCTAAAAAGAACCCGGTCTTTTAAAGGATGTGAACTGCAGTTGCTGTGATTTTATTTATTTTTTCTCTCCTGCACAGGTATTAAGCTTAAATAAACTGACACAGGTCAGAGCAGGGAGAGCGATACAATCACCAGCACGGGGCTTTTAAGAGTTCTTCACACCTCTAACAGCCCTGCCAAACTTGTGCCCGTCTGCTTTCCCACATGTCAGGTTCTGCCAATACAGAATTAAAAGTCATCATGGTCCTGGAAGCTGTTGTCCAGAGGCAGAAATCCCCGAGGCTCCAATCCCAGTCCTTGCAAACAGAACTGCCAATCCCAGGGCACTCAGCAATGACCTGTTTGGGTCTAAATCATAATCTGCTGAGTCTGATCTCTCCTTTAAACCAAGCCAGTGTGCAGGATGAATACTGATGTTTCTGTTCTATTACATAGTGGATTTAAGTTTCGTTACCCTTGATTTCTGCTTTCTAAATACTGAGATATTTGGCATTATTCCCCAAAATACTTCAATCCCCTTAATAAGGGAGGAAAGCTATTTACTAAGTTCCCAGACCTGTTTCCAGGTTTGTCTGCTCTTCTGACCGTGGTTCAGCTTCTTGTGATGGCCCTCCCGGTGGTACTGCTGACCCTAAATACAGCGGTGATGGCTCAGTTCCATATGGATTTGAAAATCCTGGAGGTGCAAAGCCAGCTCCTGGACCAACAGGCTGAGAAGCCACTGAATAGAAAGGGACACTTCGGGCAGCTTCCTGGTCATTAGGAATCATAGCACCTGACCCATCAAGGACAGCCTGAGGTACTGCAGCACACACAGAAAAAACCAAAACAAAACAAAACCAAATTAAGCTATGACTAAACAGATATTCCAGTGTATGAACCTTTTACCCTATGAATAAAATGATACAACGCAGAAGTGAAATCTCAGTGTTTCTACCACCCTCTTAAGTGGTTTCTAATATCAGAAACCTGAAACGTTTATTTTCCCTCTGTCAGGAAGAAGGATATGAAACACTAACCTGAAGGCATCAGCTGCACACTTTGCATCTGTTGAGCCATATTGGGTAATAAGGATGCTAATAATGCATTTTCAGCACCTGGACCCATGTCACGGCCAACTCCTGCTCCATCACATTGACTAGCATGGTCTAATTCAGAGCTTGGTGTACTACATGCATATGGTGGTGGGGTGGATCTGTCTGTGTTATAAGCTATTGCACCCTCCTGCACAAAAAAGCAAGATCTTATTAACTGTACCAGACATTAAGTTCATAACCAAGGGAACATACAGCAAAGGAAATCTTAAAGAGTAAAAAAAGGGCACACAGGGTTGGGTTTTTTTAGCATTTAGTCAAAAAATGAGTCGTCAGCCATTTACAGGCCAAGTTAAATCAAAACATTTTTGGGTTTGTTTCGCTGATTTTTTTTTTTTTTTAAATTGGAATCTTAGTTAATTACTTCAAGGCTCAAATTTCTAAAATCTCTTTAAATAAATGGCAATTATTTCCACTGTCACAATTGAGCTACACTAATTCACACAATTATTTTTTCCAGTCAAGTAGATCCTCTGCTTACAACAGGAGTTATTGCAAGCTAGCGAGTCTTACAATTCTCCTTGCATTACAGGACGAAGAAAACCCTGATTTCATATAACATACGCTGCCCTTTAACTATTCTGTATCGAGTCTTAGAGCACTAAAGTGTGGTTAGTAAACCCACTGGGTTTAAATCATAAGATTTGAATGTTACAATATTAACATATCATCAGGTGACTCTTTATGTTTCTGTAATTAGCATCATAAACAAGAACCACTTAAAAATAAGGTTTATGCTAATCCTTAAAAGCAAATACTTCATGTTGGAAAGTACATTCGGTACCTTGATCTGTCCATCCACATGTCGAAGCCTTACTAACCATGAAGGTTCAATAAAAGATTCCTGTTCTGGTTTTTCTTTTATCTGGGGGTCAAACAGTCGAAGCTGTGATGACATCTGGAGAAAAAAAAAATCATTGTAAAGTTTAACCATCCAACAAAAGGCAACTTTAGCTACATCTTACCACCGACATCAACCCACAAATACTTAATTCTTCCTTATGTTACCTGGATGAGCTGGCCAATTAGTACAGGGGAATAGTAATGAGGATCTTTAAGAACAGTTCTGGAAATCACTTCACAATAATGGAAGGCCTGAGCAGCCAGTCCCATTTCAGCCAGTCGGCAAGCATAGATGAATTTGAAAACCTACAGAATGCAAGCAGGAGAAATGAACTAGGTGATCAGAACATTCTTAGATGTTACAAATGAAAGGTAGTCTCTCATTTCAGTTGAAAGCTCAGATATCCCATTATCACATCTATACTAGTCAGGAAAAGAAAAACAAGTTAGGGAAAAGGCATTGAACTTTCTTATCCAATGGAAGTTTTCTGTCTACAACTACTGCTAGCAAGTTGTGCTGGGTTTTTCTTTTGGAATATAGTCATGATAACAAGTTTTAAAATTCAGAAGTTCAGAATGCACAGATGAAAAATGCAAAAAGGAGATTAAGTGATAACAGGAAAAAAAAAAGCGCTATCTTGCACTTCATTATCCCTGAATATTTCATGTTACGATGGATAAAATATTTGCTACGCTGAATACTGCACAGGAGATGAAAGCCTCACATAAAACTTGCCCAAATAAACAAAGATGAAACAGCTCTTCACCTGGAAATTGGGCAAGCAGCCAGGCTGAGTTCCTAGGGACTGTGCATATTCATAGGCTTCTGTTCTTTGAATGGCTTCATTGGTGGCGAACTTCAAAAATGGCAAGCTGTTTGGAAACGGAAGAGGAAAAATATTATTCAGCATTGAGATTATATATGCTGACAATACAGATCCATACATCAGAAAGGAAGTGAAAACCATAGGTCTGTTAGACACAGTATCAGTAACTCCTACTCCTCAAACAAGGACAGGGCATCAAATATTTATCTCAAAACCAGTGATAAGGGGAGCAGTGCAATTCTCTCAAGCCATTAAGTTTTCATTTTTGCATCTAAAAAGCTATGTTTAAAAAAAAATAATAAAAAAAGGAAAGCCAAACCTATGATTTGATCCAATTAGGACAAGCTTTGTCGTCTTCCTTGTGTAAACTCCAAAACCAACTTGGGCCATAAGGTAACAAAAATGAGCAGCATCCAGCAGGCCTTTAGAAGCTGCGGAGAAATAAGTGACAAAACTCTGGATATTTCTTCACAGTGGCACATCGCGATCCAGCGTCCCCTATTGTTTTGGCTTTGCATTCAAATACCTTCACAATAGAGACATACACATACAAAACTGTTCCACTTTACATTTTACACAGCAATCGCTTGTTTTCAAAAAAATAAGCTGAGCAATGAAAGCTTTCAGAAAGCTTTTCCTTCAGTCATCACCCTGTTTATTCCCCAAGAGTTACCAAGAGTGTCTCCCATGGTAGCAATGGTCCTGGATTCCAAGTCCACATTATTGGTCAAGTTGGATAACACCATTGCTAGATGAGGCCTCCAGTCTCCCCATTTCTCATCTCCACAGCACTAAAATTAGAAGAATTACTTAGTCAAATCAGTGACTGGAGCTCTGCACGGGTAAGTGTTTCAACCTAAAAAGGACCAAAGTTTATCCAACATTCTAGGAAAAGCACATGGAAAGGTGACTGTTGTGAACTACGCTGCTCACTGCAGCTACGTCCCAAGCGCAGCTCACACTCGAGTCTTACCGTGGACGCAGCTGGCATCCTCCCAGACATGAGCTGGTAAACAGTCTGCAGAGGGTCATTAATTGGGAGGCTGTTGGCAAACCTACAGAGACATTACACAGAAAAACAAAACACAAACACGGGGTAAGCAGTTAAAAATATATTTGAACAGTCAGCAGCAGCTAATCCAGCTTAGTTTAAGACAAGGAAATGTTATTTGAAAATACTACACTGAAAAAGCAACTGTCTGGTGAGTAATATTCAAAAGCAAAACATTAACCGGATCCGCCACTCTGGGAAAAAACTGAAGGTTCTCCCCATGCCAGCTGCTACACCTGGTACAGGATTTCACCAGCTCAGGGAAGCTGAGTTTCCTTGCCTCTAGACAAAGCACACACAAATGGATCTACTTCTTCCAGGCAAGGAGAATGAAGGGTACCACAGTCTCATGGCTTTAACCAAGCTGCCAGCTGCTTTTTTTGCAGTGTTTTCAAAGCCTGACTAACAGCACCTTTCCAACAAACCCACCAGTGAAACTGTTCAAACACCCCTTTAATGGAACAAGCGGCATAGAAAAACATCCAGTCCCACTGTATGTACTAAGCAACAAGCAAAGCAGTACCTGGTCATAACTCTGGCATGTGTTCTGTTGTCCATTTTGCTGGCAAGTAGAAGAGCATGACCCCATAAACCATGCTTCATGGCAGACTCCAAGGCATCCTAATTAACACAGAAATTAATTTCCTGGGCATAGCTTAACATACTACTTGGATAAACAATGGCTGTTTTACAGTGGTACTTTGTGATTGAATGAAAAAAACAATTGTTTAGATCAAACACTAACACACGACTATAATTTTGTTTTATATTTTAAACTGCAGGACGTGACATTTTTTCCATACCAGTGCGGTACAGCACCACGAAATACAGGCATTGCAAGTTGCAATGACTATTTTACTGCTGTGCAGAGCTTTAAGTTTTGTGAAAAATAAGTAAATAAAATAAGACATGTCTTATTTGGAACAACAGGATAAGCATTCACCTTCTTGCGACCATAAAGCAACAACTCTCTGAATCTTTCTGTCTCCTTCTCGAGGCTGTCGATGGCAGTTGCAAGACTATCAGTAAGAAATGAGAGCTGGGCTTCACCAGATTCCTCTTCCACTTGTTCCAAAGCCTCATTAGTGAAATCAATCAAATTTGCCTCATTAGGGGACTTCCCAGGAAGCCACACTGTTTTATGATCTCGGAGCAGAAGTTCAGCCAGGTCTGTTCCCACAACAGTCTATACGGTGGAGAAAAAAAATATATAAAAAATCTGTTATTTCATAACTGCTTTCATTTATTTATATGTTGTTCTTGAAGCAACAAATATCAGCACCTCTGAACTCCTGAGGAGAAGTGACCCGTTTACCCGTCCCAGGAATCAGTGAATTATTCCAGGATAGGTTACTATGAGCACATTACTGTCTTTTACATAAATATTGTTTTGTGTCTGAAATATTGTAGGGCAGCCAAAAACCTCACACAGCAAGACATACCCCATTCTGCCTGCACAACAGTACAATGAAGTCCCAAAGCAGACTTGCAGATTCTTTGTCGATTAAATTCTCGTTCTTAAAGCACTGTGTAGCTTTCTTTTGTGCAAAATTAATAACATCAACTTTATGGGTGTCATCCCTGAAATAAATAAATAAATAAGTTAGTTTATAGTGAGATAATGGTAAACATTCAGCTCATTGAGATTAGTACGAGGAATAAAATTACAGCTCATGTATTATTTAAAGCAGGTGACAAGCCTTAAATATTTTGAGTCAGTTTAAATCCTGGAATTTGCAGACAAGTAAGACTTTGATGAAGAAATGAAATCCAAAAGCAGGAAATTTATTTTTGAAATCTGTGTGAACATACTTAGCAAGAGGACCAGGAAATGCTCTCATCTCTTCTTGCTCTGGAGAATGTTGTAACATGGTCTAAAACACAAACATAAACCACAAGAAACTATTATACCTATGAATTTTGATTTTTACCAATGAAACCCCCCAGACCTCAGTGTAGTCTATAGGGTAATTAAGCCTACTGCGCTTAAACAAAATACAGATGGTGACTCGCAATCAGCACAATGATAATAAATGGCAATCTCCTACACATGAGAAGGCATCCTATAGCAAACCAGAAAAATTTGCCTCACATCTGATGTATAATTTCCCTGATGCTGTTCTAGTACCTGTGTACAATTCTACCTCCTTCTAGTGGTACTTTATCTACGAATTCTAAGCCCGTCCTTCCATATATTTTCCATTACTGCATTGTGCACTGAGAAGCACAAGGATGAAAATACATCCATGATGTTTAATCCCCAGACGGTAAGCAGTTCTTAGCCCTGCAGAGAACATACGAGGACGATGCTGTCTCTAGGAACAGCAACACAGAAACAAATCAACATAAATCTACCCCTTCTAGGCTTTAAGGATTTTACCTGAACAAAATTATAGGGAGCTGAATGATCTGATAATTACTTCATCCTCTCTCAGAGGAAAAGGATTTTTAAAGTTATTGTTGTACTTACAGATAAACACAAAGATACACGCGTTGACATACCAAAAAAAAAACAGTGTCAGGAAGTTATAGAACCAAGTTCCCTACTCCCAAAAGAAAGGCCTGTATTCCACTAACTCCTTTTTTTCTTTCAAACTTTACCTCCATACTGTGTATTTCAACCAGAGCTGGCTGTCCCTCTGAAGGTAGGTTTGGAAGCGCTTTTATTAAGAAGCCCCCAGGACCAAACCTAGCACAGATATGAGGCACTGAAAATTTCTCAGGCGTTGAGGGCCTTAAAGGTGCTGAAATGGGAAGAAAAGATAAAGTAAGAACAAGTAACCTGTCTTACAACTAAATAAACTTGCTGGCATATTTATCCAATTCAGTAATCCTGCAGTACTAGTGGAAAAAACCCTGCCGTTCAATCTGACTAAGCTTTATAAGCAACAATTAATCATCTCCATTGTAGCTCCAAAGACCTTCTCTACAAAGATTAACAAGAACAAAACTGGACTACAGAACTTTAAAATCCACTCTTTTTTTTTTTTTTCAACACAGGAGCTTTGATTGCTCATATCAGACCACATTTCTTTGATCTCTGTACAAATATATGATGCATCTTCAAAGAGCTAATGTTATACTTCAACACATTCTGGAAAAGCTTTACCAGAGAACCAGGGCTTTGTTCCAAACCAAAAGAGTAAGAAAAAATTCAGATTTTTCCATAAGTTTAACTTAAAGTTTAACCATCTCCCATGAAACACAAGCAGTGCAGTTAAAAAAAAAAATCTATCCAAAGAGACATTTAGAAATGGAAATACGCAGTATTTAATAGCAAACACTGTCTAGCTACTACTGTCCTGTGATATACCCAGGTTTCAGTGAGCAAGTTAACCTTATGCTGAAAAGGAAACAAAACTTTGTGTGTGCGTACATTGTAAAACAGTGTGGTGGTTTTTTCCCCCTTTTAATAGGCTTAATGATTAAATGAAAGGCATCTCGTACACTACAAACACTAACAGAAGTGCAAACTAGTACTGGCAGACAACCTCTCAAACCCAGTGCCTTCCCTCCTCCTTCCCCAGTGGTGCCAATACCTTGTTCAATACCAGCTGACCATCCAGCTTCAGTCGGGTAACCATAATCTGTAAAAGGCTGTTGTCCATCAAAGTTAGGAGCGTATCCGCCATATGGATAATCTGCGTGGAGCGACACTGCCTGCGCAGTAGTTTCATACGCATTAGCCGTTAGATCGTGATTACTTCTATACAGCTGGCTCTAAATAGATCATATTAGTAATTGTTAGCAGAGATTACACAAAGCAATACTGCCAGCATGACTCCAGACAGTGAGCATTACCCTCCAGCTTTGATTCTTCATACTGTTCATAAACCAGGCTTACTGCATCGTTGCAGTTAAGAAAGCTAATCTGTGAGACACCCACAGCAAGAGGCTACAGAAGATTATTAATGTATTTTAACCTCAGTTTTTTCACTACCATTTGATCTGTTCACATTCAAGTATGTTCTCTCACAACAGAACATCTTACATGCTTATGTGAGGAATAACACTATAAAATGAGCTACAGGTTCAAGTGTTGGTGTATCAACAGCTCTGGATCAGAATCAGTGTTCAACTCTGCTGTAACACTTGGACAGAAAATCTGACTAAACCTAATGAATGCTTAAATGACCTCAGGTATCTAAAAGACTGATGCCTAAATGATCTCCAATAATACTTGCAATATTCCTAGATGAACTGGTGTTTAGACTGGAAAACCACTAAAATTCAATGAAACGTGATGAACCAATATGTGAGACCACAGCTGAAGTGACACATTCCACTAACAAAGACTGTACCTCAAAAACTACCCAAATATTCTGTGTTTTTCAGGTATTCGTATCTATGGTGTAAGCAGATGAGTAGTCAGTTAGATTTGGGGTTTGCTTTTAAAGTCAAAATAGTATCATAAAAATATGGAGTTAGTCTTTTAACAGATCCCAAGTTCAGTAACAGTATTCATGCTTGTGATGAGAAAAAATGAGCTAATGCTGAAAGCCAGGCACGTTGTCAACTACAACCAAGGGCAGCAAGGGCAAAGTTCTCAGAAACCGCATTCAGTAGAGGAAACTTTTCATTTTTGTGCATGCAGCAACTTGCAAAGATGAGCGCTGATTTTGATTAAAGTTGTCTAGACAACTGTGATAAATATTAAGTTCAAAACTGTATTACAAAACAGCCTTAATTTACAGAATAAAAGTTTTCAAAACGCACATTCCCCAAGCTAAATCCAAAAACAGCTCTGTATTTGTAACGCTTCACCCACCCCAACACAGAGAAAGACCCAACTCAGCTGAAAGAGTACTCGATGCGACCACTGGAAACTCACTTGTTGAGAGCGAGAGCTGAAACTGCTCTGGCGACTGTGAACACTGCGGGAACTGCGGAGACTGTGACCAGAGTGTTCACTGTGGACGCTGCGTCTATCGAATTCATCACCGTAAGGATCTCTCTGCGGTTCAGTTTCATCATCAAAACTTCCAGCAAAACGAGGGTCATATCTCCAGTTGTCTTCATACCGGTCATGTCTGAAGAAGAAACAAACATACAAGCAAAAAAAAAAATACATATAGGCACCCATATCCTTGAGGGAAGTGATTTCCCTGCGTATCTGCCAAGGAAAAAGAAAAATTGTACCTAACTTCAGAAGTGCTTTTAGGTTATTTCCTAGATTATGATTATTTCTATTACAGTAAACAAACCGGTATTTCTTCAAGAAGGTAATCCAGAACTTTCCAGGAAAATCCATAGAACATTCACCCGATCTGAAAACAAGTCCCACTGCCTGAAATCCTTTTCTTAAGGGTGACGTTACGGCTCATCCCTTTTTCCTCAGCGATCTACGTCAAAGCTACATGAAGGACTAGCAACATTTACGTGTAATTCTGCATTTTAATAGTCTCTTAATGGGGTGCGTCTGGATTCATAGACATTATGGAATATTTTACTTAGAAAGCTGCACGATACCTTGAAATTCTGATGCCTGATACAACTATCACAACAGTTGATAAATTTTGAAGGCTTTGGGGTAGATCTTCAGCAAATAAAGTAGTGTTTCTGTCAGTGAACAAGTAAAGCCTCAGCCTCTGTCTTAACACTGCCATAACTTAATTTGCTGGCTGTGGGGGGCTCAGCCCTAAAGAAAACAAAGAACTCGTGTGTGTCTGAGTGAAGGAGGAGAATCTGGTATTGATTGTCATTAGCACCCAGGCCTCGTGCTGGCCTAGATCTGGAAAGAGCACGGAGAGAACAGGGGTCGAACAGACAAACCTGTTGCTGTACGGATACGCTTCTCTCTTCTGATAAGGGTTGTGCTCAGCGTCATACCAATACCTCTGGTCATAACTTCTAGGATCTCTGTATCTGGGGTCATATGCTGACGAGTAACGCTCCCAGCGACTTGGATCTTTGGAAAACAGAAAGAAATGGCCTAAGTTCTGGAAGCCTTTGCCTATAACCTTTTTTACTCCTTTCTTTTTAATTACATGCCGATTTGGTCCTGAAGCATATGGCTAAACCAAAATAACTTAGTTAAAACTACATAAATATGTCTACTCATTCTTAGTTAAATTAAAAAAAAAAAAATATATATATCACTTTCACAACTTTCAGAGAAATGTGGTTATTATAGCTAGCTAAAAACATTTAAAGGGACAGCACTTACCATCAGACAGACAGATCTTTTCTAACAACTTTAAAACTCAATCATAACATAATAACAACTCAAGAAATATTAACAGAATCTTTGTGGTAGTCTTCAGAGCATCATACTAAATGTCTCAGGATGTAGACAGATGTTGCTTATAATCCTCCCAGGTGCTATACAAGCCATTATCTTCAGATTACCAACGCCAGTACATCCTCTGTGAGCATTCAGGTAATTATGGACAAAGCCAAATTCTAGTTCTGACTCAATTTCTGTTTACATCTACCTAAAATTTACTTTAAAAGCCTCCCTGCAAGTTACACACTGAGGATACACTCCAGTGAATTACAGGCTTGCAACACAGTGAAAAAACCTATTCTGTAGATTTACAATGATGTGCTTTCACAATGGAAAGGCAAATTGAAGGCTGGGAGTGAGGCAAAACCAATTTTGTTTCTATTTACTACTTCTACTCTGTAAAAAACATACTGGAAGGATGGCACAGTGTTGAGGACTGAGCTAGGTCCAAGGATCCATTCTCAGCAAGTATAATTTTATTCTTGCTTGTTGTGGAAAGGATATCAGTGGAAAGGATATGGAAAAATACAATAATTATCTGATCTTGAAGAGTCCTGATATATCTTTGTTTAAACCCACAATTTTCTATAGGAAAAAAAAAATAAAATCAGGGTTCATTTTGACACCTTACCTCCATAATCATAAGAGTTTGGGTAATAGCCTGGATAATAATCATTCCATCCACTTTTTGAATAATAATCTTCGGTATACCCTTGCCTGAAAGAAAATGCACAGGCATAAATAGTTATTATTCCTCTTTCAATCTCTTCTAAAGTCAGCAGGAGATAGGAAAAACTGTATGTCCCAAGGTAGTGTACCATATTTGAAGTAATACATTTACAAGAAATCAAGGAATCTTAAAATAAGACTTTACAAACCCATGTATCACTATTTGTTGCATTCCATAAAAAGATGACAGCCCTTACTACACCATAACTTAGTGATTTCTGTAAACTGTGGTGATAAATTGTCTATAAGTAATTAAACTTATCACAAAAAACTACTACTAAATTAGCATCCTTTGAGTTGCCTCAACAGAAAAGTCAGTAACTTCAAAGGTAATGAAATAATTGCTCCCTCCACTTTAACGGTGTTTTGTACACAACTTATGGTGACGAATAGAGGCCTACGGTCCGGTCGTCAAGACAGGTCAGGACATGAACTAGCACCCGCTCGGATCATTCTGACCAGGCGGTTTCAGCTCGGGAACCTGGCCAAAGAACTCAACACTGTATCGCCTTGTTCAACCTGGAGCTGATACCAATCTGTGGCTGGCCAGAACACAGGGTTCTTACGTTGCAGGGCCAGCACTACCCTAATCCCAATGCTTTGTTCTCATTCTGCACTCAGGTCATTCCTCAATATCAGCTTTTCGGTAGACCCAGCAATGCTTTGAGGGTTAGCACATCCTTACATTTAATACTTCAGTGAATAAATGACATAGCATTGAGATGCAATTTTAACAGCACATCACTACACAACTAATTCTTCTAGGTTATTGCCCTTCTCAATAGGCTTGGATGAACAGTAGCAAGTAGGAAAGGCTTGGTTTTCACTACAGCAAGGAAAGAGAGGACTGAACAGAAGAAAATACTCATTTACAGACCCCATGTTAGAATATTGATCATCCAAATGAACAAAATCAGCAAGGGAATCTAACTAAAACCAAAGTAAGAGTCAGCACATATATATACACAACATAATTAGAAGATTTCTGATGAAAAAAGATGCGGCCATTACTTCAAAAATCACAAATCTTTATAACCTTTATCGTATGTCATTTTCAGGACACCATCCCTCAATTTCTGGGGGAAAAAAAAAGATGATGTATGTATATACATGTATATTTGTATCTATATGTGTATATACACATGTATACAAAACTCACAAACACACAAACGTATACATACACACACAGGAAGTAAATATATTTAATGCCAATGTGGAATGATGGGAGCTTTCATGCTCCTCTACAACTGATCACACAACCGATAAGGCAAACTCCAAAGTGGCCAAGCAAGTCAAGTGATGCTCCTCCCTGGAACGTGTGGGAAGTTTGTTAACACAGCACCTGCCTCTGCAGAGGAGGAGATCAGATCTTATCAGAGCAGGTTTATCCACCCAACCAATTTTCTCAGTCTCCTTCAGGAAAACGTTATTCCCCTCCCCAACTGGAGCTTTCGAAGCTGCGCCATCAATACTGGTAGGTAAAGGGCAAGTTCCAGACACGCTATCACACTGACTTTGCTACTCATGGTCTGCTGCCCCGCAGTTCCATACCACAGTGCACATCTGACTGCACTGTCACGTCACACATCACTGCCAGAGCTACTTGTAACGGGCTTTGCAAGTGAAATACCACCAACAACGGTAGAAAACCCACCCGCCAGACAGTGGGACAATAACCTTTTGCCATTAACTTGAAGTTCTTCCCCTACTTCTCTCTCCAAGGAGAGAAAAGACACTTCAGAGTTTAGAAGAAAATAAAAGAAAGTAATGCCACACGTACTGCTATGCTTGCAAGTCAAATCCCAGACCAACACACANCAAAGTACTACAGAGGGTAGAAAACCCACCCGCCAGACAGTGGGACAATAACCTTTTGCCATTAACTTGAAGTTCTTCCCCTACTTCTCTCTCCAAGGAGAGAAAAGACACTTCAGAGTTTAGAAGAAAATAAAAGAAAGTAATGCCACACGTACTGCTATGCTTGCAAGTCAAATCCCAGACCAACACACAAAAGTGCTATTTATTATCAGAACTAGAGGCCGCTGCTTAAGTGCTAGACAGAAATGAAACCACTATTGATTAAGCAACCCATGGCCTGCTCTTTGACAGCAGACATGAAAAAGAGCTAACCTCAGCACCGAGTCCATCACATTGACCTCCTGCCTGAGAGAAGTGCCAACAACCACCCACAGAACCGAATGGCAGGAGTAATAAAGCTTTAGCAACAGAAAGACCGTGGAATCGTATCCCTTTTCAGACATTGCATTTGATACTGTCCGTTCCTATGGCAGCACACAATGAGCTTTTGAACTTCCTCACTACAGCTTATGTTATAAAACTTCAACGGGCGTCATTACACTCACTGCTTCGGGGTATTCCAGATCTTTACTCAATTTAGGAATTGCATACCTAGAAGGCGGCCTGTCAGAGCAGTGACTTGCTCTGGAACTAGGACGTTCAGGCTCAGAATACCGGTAGCTCCCAGGCTCCATATAAGCAGTGCCGGTGTTATCATAGTGTCTGTACCGCGGGTCATACTGTCCGTAGCTATCCTCCTAGAGGAGAGATTGACACGTAAGGTAAGAAGCTTCCCACCTCTAAGAATAAACCTTTAAAACCAAACAAATCACCATACACACAGAAACTGTGGTATCTGGAGAGATACGTATCAATAGGCCACAGTACAGCTTTCAATAACTGTTGTGGGAAATTATATTACATATATAATGTTATAGTCTATTAATATCCTAAATTTAAGGAAAAAACCCATTAAGTCTGCACTGAAGGCAGTTCAACCACTATGTTGGCCACTCTGCTAAAGCATCAATAATTCAGGCAGCAGATGGAAACCAAACTTAAACCACGTGGTCAGCTAAAACAGTTGTAACTACCAACTTTTTCCAAAGAATCAAATAAATTGCTTCCAGCTGAAATCTGTGCCAACTGCAACTACTTTAAGTTTTTATAATCTTTGTAATGTAGATTTTGTTACTGCCCTTTGGATTTTCCCTGCAATTAAATGCTTAACATGAATGCTATTCTGAATGTTGATCATGGCAACTGTTTAAACTCATAATTCAAAGGTGAAAATTACTAATACATTCTGAGGTGGGAGGAAGGAAAAAAAAAAAATATCAAAATTTACCATGTAATAAAGCTGAGCTGCTGTTCTGGGGTCTGCAGGAGGATAAGGTGGTGGATATGGAGGCTGGTAAGCATCATAAGGATGCCTGTAGTAGTAGTAAGGGTTCTGGGGTGGACCAAAGGCATCCTGAGGTGTCTGAGGCAGGGACGGACGCTGCAGGTCTTGTTGCACACTTGGCGTGACTGACTGACTGGTGGTGGTTGGAGGTGCTGCAGAAGTTGGAGCACCCGATGGTTGTCCAGATGCTGGTTGCTTATCGGGACTTGTCTGATCGTACCTTGGTGCCAGCTGAGCTGAATTTGCCTCTTGGGGACCCAGAGGTGGAGGATGATTACTCAGAACTTGGTTCTCACGCTGCTGTGATGCCGGCACAACTTTAGTCCCTGCAGTGACCTGGTAGTTTGAAGGAACCAAGGACTGCCCAGATGAGGCTGGATGTTGCATTTGAGCTGCTTGCATTTGTGGCTGAGGTGGCAATGCTCCCTGTACAGCTCTGTCCGAGACAGCCTGATGCTGTACATCTTTTGTCACCTGTTGATAGAAATGTTGTTTGTCATGCATCTCGGAACCCACCTGACCAGCACTACCAGCTGACTGTTGAGGGTATACTGGACCACCAGCAAGTGACTGATTATGCACCTGTATAGAATTACTTGCACTGCTTTTCTCCAACATCCGTGACACCGTGAAGTCAAGCACTCCAGCAGCTTCTTCTTTGCTATTTGAATGATTTGCAGAATTATTACCCTGTACTACAGAATTACCAGGGGGTACTAGTGCGCTTGCACTTCCACTGGGGAGATTCGTCCCAGGAGAAACAGATGAGTTAGACCCTGGCTTGCTAGCAAATTCAGGCACAAAACTTTCCATATTAACATTCTTTTGCCCTTCTGGAGCCAAATTAAGCGGAGCTTTCATAAGCAAGTTTGCAGGCTGATTAGAAGCAGCATCAGAAGAATTAACAGGGCTCTGTAATAAATTATGTTTTAACAGATTAGTATTTGGAAGTGCATTAACTAATAGAGATCCAACTTGCATCACAGGTAATGGCACATTTTCCCCAGAAATGATCCCACCAGCATGTGAAGTTTGGGAACCCATTGCAGGTTTGTCCCCAACCCCAGAGTCCTTCATTGGCTGATTGTTTTCATTGCTGCTGAGCTGATTAGATAGAGACATAGAAAAATTAATTGGCTGAGCCAAGTTATAGCTTTGATTAGGCTGAGCAATCAGGACAGGTTGATTTTGCAAAGACTCTGTAGGTGGAGAAGACAACAAACTTGCATAACCAGAACTTGCCTGAGACTGAAGTGCCTCCTCTTCTCCCATTTTGGGAGGATTCTCAAGATTTTCAGAAGATATATTTCCATCTTGGGAAAGCTGCACAGGAATAGTCCCTGGTTTACTTGGCTGCTGATTAGACAGGCCTTCTTCTGGTGGCTGAATGACTTCTACAGTTTGTTTGGCAGGTACATACACTGCAGGAGCAGCAGGAGCTAAAAGAACATTTCCCCCAAAATTTGGTAACTCATTATGAGCCCACAGAGTTGTTGCAGGACTATCACACTTCTTAACCGCTCCCTGAGCTCTTGTTGAGGACCTTCTATCAGATACTGATTGTATGTTTTCCACAACAGGTCCAGAGTGCAACATATTTCCAGCTTCACCAGTGACTGCAAGAGGCAGTGGGTGTACCTGAGGCATGAAAATAGTTTCCAGATTATCTGGTGGCTGTTCAAGGTTGCCTGGAGAGGCAGCTGGTACAGCTGTATTCTTCTTGATATTCTTTTGGTTTGAGTGGTTCTCTCTTAATTCAACCACCATTTTTGCTTGGTCAATTTCTGCAGGTTTTATACCAACTCCATGGGACCTCACAGGTTCAAAAGAACTATTTGCACTTGTCTGAAATACTCCTGTAGGTTTAGGAGGACTTGGAGTTGGAGGCTGGGATAGATTACCATGGTAGCTCTTGCCCGGGTTTAGCTCGCTTGAATCACCTCCCAAAGGAGAGGAGTCAATCTGTTTAAAGAAGCTAGCAGAAGAGTCTTCATCAGGCTTTCCACTTTCTTGCTGAATAAACGTACCAACTTGCTCTTGAGGTCTCGCTGAGCTGGAAGCGCTCCTGTGGCTAATGTTGCTATAGTTTGAAGATACACTATCTGGTCGGACAGGATGAGGTAACGAATCAGGTGCCTCCAAATTTGGTCCTCCTTCAGCATGGCTCATAACAGCATTCTTTGGAAGCATCTGACCTGGAAAGGATCCATATCTGTACAGATCAGGACCAGTGGCAGGGGATGAAGTGCTGATGTTCTGTGGTTCACTTGGCAGCACTTCCTGATTCTGAATGCACTCCAGGTTCTCAACGTTTTCATACTGTGGCCCATCATTCCCAGACATATCACCTACACGTGCCTGCTCCTGCTGATTTATAATTTTAGGAAAGTACTGGACATCCATTCCTTTTTGTACCATCTCATTGGCTGAGCCTGCACCAAACTGTGCCTGAGACTGAACATTAGTTGCAAGCCGCTGAGGATGCATTGGCTGGTGATACAAGGATGCTGAATTTGGCTGATAAGCATCAAACTCTGTTTTCTCAGCTTTGTAATTTTTTTCAGATGACAGTATTTCTTCATTTTCTGCCTCATCCCCTTTGAAAAACATGGAGAGAGTTCCTGAATCTCGATCTGAGGAAACAGGTCTATTTGACGTTTCAGGCATATCTAGAGACTGATTTTGGGGGTTATTTTCCTGAGCTGTGGGAATGACAAAACTGGAGTCTTGCAACAGTGGCTGTGGGTAAAACTGTTCCTGGTATGGCTGATTTAACCAAGAGTTAGGCATTTCTGTGTTCTGCCTAAACACATTTCCAGGCTGGATGCTGTTCATGTGATAACTGCCATTTGCAGAGCCATTTTTCCCATTCTTTTCACAACCAATGGCTAAAGGCTCTTGCACAATATTTTGTGGGATACCTTGGTGTACAGGACCCTGCTGTAAATTTGTCTGTGGAGGAGGATGAGAAGCACTAACAGAAGTCTGAGAAATGTTATGAACGTCAGTCTGAGAAGACGGCTCAGGATAGGGCACAAAATTTCGAGCTGGAGACTGCAGGTTACCTTGAACAGGCCTCCACTGAGACACAGGCTGCTGAGGAGGTGGAGGGAAGAGTGCTGTTGCAGCAGGTCCCAAGGGAACATCATTCGGATCTCTACTAACATCTTGTCTACCGCCAGGTTTGTTTGATGCAGACACCATTCCAGGATGTGCACTGAAAGAATTTTCAACTGCTGCTCCTGTGTTATAATGCAATGGTACCGGAGGGCCAGGGAGTCCAAGATCTGCATTTGGATGCATTTCTGTAGTACTATTTGTAATGTATCCTGGGGACGGTGAAGGAATCGCAACATTAGAAAATGTACTGGTATTTATTCCTGGTTGAGATACAGGAGCCGCTAAAGACGTATGCTGTCCATGAGGATTGTCCCCTGCACGTGACGGGGAAGTATGCATAACGGCTGGCTGCGGAAACACCGCTGGGGAAGAACTTTGCATAACTAATGCATTGCCCTTGGATGGGTTATCTAAAGGGGATCCCTGTGGAGTTTGTCTACCAAATGCAAAAGGGTCTGTCACAGGCTGCACTGGGGCAGCTGTTGCGTTTGCTCGTTTACTGAGCGAGCTGTTTCTCCAGTACATGTTCCGAGCAATCCCTGCAGGAGGTGGAGCTGCAGCTCCTGCTGGAACAGTCTGTGGAGGCTGCTGCATGATGGCCTTCTAGCAGGGTCAGATGCCAGATGAAAAACTAGTAGTGGATGCCGTAGACTGGTTCCTTCTTCCACCCTGTCAAGGCAAAGAAGATAAGTCAGTTTCCTTTCTCACAATACATGCAGCACCTAAGCAATTTTTATTTTACAAACAAAACTCAAAGAACTTCAAGTAGAAAATGTCTCTGTTCTCCAGAATGCATAAGAAATTTCCATATAACATTGAATGTCTAAGTCCAAGTCCGGTATTAATGAAGTTTAATGCTGTGTGGTAACAATACAAATTATTTAACAACTGTATTAACAAATAGCTCCAAGTAAGAGTAACTAAACACAGTTCAGTCCTGTATAAATGTTAAAATCCCAGACTCTTAAAAGACCAATGTCATTACACTATTACATTTCCCCTGAATTGTTTTAAGCAGAAGTATGCATCCTAGAAAAAACACAGCAGCCGTCAGCCTGCAACAGAACCTGCAAGCACTGTGGCAAGCTCAATTCAATTATAGAGTTGAGAAACTATTATCTAACTCTAATTCAGTTAGAAACGATGTTCAGCTCTGCTGCGCTGTCGCTCAATGTGAATGGACCTTTTTACAGGTAAAACGAGAAGCATCTCAAGAAAGAATTCATCAGATGTTACTCCCCTCAAACAGAACACAGCCCATCTTTGTTTTAATAAAGAAAACATTGTGTAGGACAGTAGCATTTCTTGTTTTGAAAAAGGCAACTGGATTCTTATCACAAATGTTCTCTCTTCTAGACAAATGCTGCATAACAGTAAAACTGCATGTAAGAATACAAAAGACAATCAACTCCATCCATCTATGGAGGAACCAGTGTTCCTGCCTTAACACTAGCGGGACGCTGGCACAGTATCAGAGTTAGAGCTGTATTTCAGGGTGGAATGGACAGGCACAGAAGTGCTCCAACGGTGCCAGCAAGGACTCCAAACAATACTAGTAAGGAATTTAGTACAGAGGAAGTTCAGTAAATTGATCAGGAACACGTATTTTTTCAGTTTTATCACCCCTTAACAATCTGGGGAGGAGGGAAGCTGACAAAACCAGAGTTCTTCTTCAGTACTTGTCCACTTCAGCTCAGTGAATCTTTAGCAACTCGTGACAGTCTTGTTTTTCTAATAGTACCCAACAAACATATTTTATATCATGCAGAGTGAAGTACCCGCAGCAACTGTTCCATACCAGATACACTTCTGTTTGTAGAAGAGAAAAAAGTTGTGCAATTTTTAGCTGCTTGGGTTTCTTTTAAGATTCAGCATCTTCTCAGTAAGAGCAATAAAATGGGAAGCCAGAAAGTCAGACGTTTGTACTCGAGCCAAAATTTTAATAACTACAAAGAAGTTCAAATGCAAAACACTTCTGGTTAACAAAAATACATACTGAGTGAACACTGTGTTACTGCGTGTATTTCATAAAGATTTATAAATAAAAAAAATCCAATAAAAAGCATACTGACTGATATCATAGCATGATCTATCCCAAGTTTATTTGATATCAGTACAATTTACTATAGGGAAAAATTTCTTCTACTCCTACGTGCAGAATCCAACAGTCCTATATATAATCCAGGTCCCTCTTTCAGAGAACCTGAAGTTCCAGCCAAAAGAGACAGAGCCTCTCAATTTTTGCCCTGTGGTCATATATTTCCTAGCTATATCTTTAGTTAAGACTTCGTAAATTTTTTTTAAATTTGTGTTTTGTTAAAACAAGAGAGAAGACCAGAAACAAACTTCAACAGAGAAGATTTAAATAGAAAGCTCCATTAGTTTCATACATTGCTTGAAATTCTCTTCAGCATTCTTTTTAAAAGCACAGCTGCCTGTTGAATCCCTATCAAGGAACACTTACAAAAAGCTTCTAGTGCTTGGCAATCTTTTTTCCTAATATGATACAGAGGTGAGGGTTTTCCAGCTGACCATGCTTACTGCCAGCTATGCTACCAGGAAACCCTGTCTTGATATCCACCTCGGTTTCCACATGCTTGAGAAACTCCAGGCTGCTTTGGACATCCCCAGTTATATTTCATTATCAACTTTACTGCACTAACTGCAAAACCCCCTCTCTCTCCTCCAAATAAACTAGTATCTTTATGCAACTTACTGTGAAATGGGGAAGAAAAAAGCTGATTAAAACATCAGCCAAGACAGTTCCCTCCTGGAAAGCACTAACTTAACAAAATATTGATATCTACCCAAGAGTTCTGTTCTTAATAGAAAAGTTGTTTCTGAAATAAAAACAACTGGCTTTTGCACTCAGCTGTATATTTAAATACCCACTTCCAAATTTCTAATGTGGACTCTGGTGTCTTATCAGATATAAACACAGAAAAAAAAAAAAGAGCAAAAACCTAATGCTTTACCACATTCTTGTAACAACCAGTACTGGTAATTAACTAATTAAAATAAGCATAGAGTTCTACTTTGAAGCGCTGGCTCCCCATTCCTATAACAAGATCTCTAATGTTGCTCTACAGAAGTTCAATACAAGGGTATCAGATGCCTTACAGAAGGGAAGTTAATATTAACAGAGTGCACACAGTAGTAAAAGCAGGCAAGATTTGAAGAATTAAGTCCAAATAAAAAGAACTTGCCCATGTCAGGTAATTCAAACAGAAGATACCAACTCGGTGATACTGACCTTCCCTGCACCCAGTCCAGCATTAGCAGAAATGCTGATTTTAAGAAATTTGTAAATGAGAGATAACTACCTAAATTAAGAGCAATCCATCTTTGCTTTATTGAGCTTGGAAATTCTTAACTTTCAGCAGGTTTATTAGTAGATAAAGTAGAGCAGCCTGCTAAACATTAGTCACCAGAAATAACAATTGCAGAAGGTGTTTCCAGACATGCCAAGGAAGTGCTACTGAAGAGGAACAGAAAAAAAAGATTAAAACTACCTGCTAGACAAGACCATCAATAAATTTCACCTGACAAGCTCTATAGCCCTGATTAGTTTTAAATTCCTCTGTGAAAATCTATCTGCACGAAGGAATAATTTATTTGGGGGGAATTAATTTAATCCTATCTCCAAGAGATATAAGCTAAATAAATCACTCTTAAACAAGAACAAGTATGCTACAAAGCAGGTTACAGAGTACTAATAGTAATTCTCATGTGTGTCTATATATATATTTCTCATGTGTGCCAGTAGAGAGACAACACACACCCCCGTTTGCACACACTTCTGCGTGTACCAAACAATAAATAACATGGTCACATACACAGATTTCTAACAAGAAGAACAAAACGAATAAAAAAACCCAAAACACTGCAATCCCAAAGAGGAGGAGAGCTGGAAAATAAGGTTTGCGGGTTTAAAAGGAAAAAAAATCAGTATCTGGGACAGTAGTTTTTCAGATATTTTTTTTCTAGGTAGAGAGCTGCACGTCTGCATGCATTGGATGACCATCAGACTGAGCACAACCTACACCTTTAGAGCTGCTGATAGCTGGTAGGAAGGTTTCTCATAATCAACAACCATAGTTACAAATATTATTCAGCAAAAAGAACTCTCTGCCAATCAACAGAGCAGAGATTCAATACGATTCATAGACGGGGGCAGCATAAAACGTTCCCATGTGTTTTGCAATGGGGACTGGCTACCAGGCCATGGCTCCGGCAGGTCCTGAGCGCTTTCAGGCCACCGCACTCCTGAGTCAGCACCAGTTGCCGCTCCAATAAAGCGCAGACCTCTGACACCTGACAACTCGATAAAGCAACCCTGAGTTGTACGAAGTACTGTGCCTCCTCAAAGGGAACGCACGACACTTCTGACCGCAGGATCTCTTTTTCTCTCCATCCCCCC
>VZRU01008944.1:245686-349825 GCA_013398155.1 Pedionomus torquatus | reverse complement strand
TATATAATAATATATCATATTATTTTCTGTCAGCCAAACTTGCGCCGGCACAATTATCACCATTCAGTTTGCTGTGGTTTCACTGGAGGGCTGGTCTTTTGTCAAAATACTTTTCTTTTCATTGGTAGTATTTACTACATTATTATTGGAAATATTATCTCTAACTAAATAGAAACCTAGTGAGCTAATTAATTGATACCAGGTTTATTTGCTGTCCATTTAGATATAGTACACCTTATTAGTTCAGAGTCTTGAGACACATTTTTGAGACATAAGTGCCTCTGTTTAAATTATAGAAGGCCTCCTAAGCATGACTTAAGGTGTGTAAACACTGACAGGTGCACTACTCATTACAGCAGTAATGTCTGCCCTTTATCTCCTTTATCAAGTCCCAACACACTCTCAGAGGTGTAAATTTACTAAGCACAGCGATGCATTTGCAGTAATGTTTGTTCCCTCTCCATCTGTACTATCATATTTGTTGCTATAAGCAACAGTCCTTTGAATTGCTGTATTTATAAACCTATGAAATAGGATAGATTGGCATTCATAATCTTCATGATGCAGTTTTGCTCCATTTTCTTCATTAAGAAGATGGCCTGTGGAGGATATGCTCCCTCACCTGGATATACAGTCTTTGTTCTCTTCAGAAGCCTAGAGTTTGTTTTTAACCCTTGCAAGGACAAATTGCAAAAACTGGCAAAAGGAGGAGGCTGTGTGTCAAAACTCATTAAATGCATAAACTGGGATAATCTATTACAGAGTTTTTACTAGCATCTAGTCTTGGAATGTGAGAACTTTGGATTTCTTTTCTCACATTAAGAAAGTTGCAGTCTAGTCATAGTCCTTATAACTTCAAACTCAGACATTATCTAAGTAAGTTTTCTTATATTTTAAGAAATTATCAGTATTTCTCTGAAGTGCCAACACCAAGTGCAAATGACCATTCAGTTTCATTGGCTCATTTAAAAAGGAGTTCAGGAAATGGCTGTGTTTTTACTGATGTTTGTGTCAGTTTTTTATTTCATTATCAGGCAATTCAGCTATGATGTAAGAAAAAGTAAAACATCTAGCAGCTTTTCAGGGGTTCTTATGAAATTCCTTTGCTTTTCATGCACCTTCAGCTGTGGACCATGAACTGCAATAACCACATTCGTTTTTAAAAGATGTTTAACTGACTATGTGTATCTAGAGGACAATTTGCTAGAAAGCAGCAGCCATCTCTTAACTGAAGATACAATTTAGAAGAAAATAAACAAAATAGTCAGAAAAGGCAACTTTACTGATTTTATAATATGATGAAATACCTCCAGGAGTTCTGTTTGTGAAATCATGATAAATTTGTATCTGTATGCTTTCATGTACCCTTTCCACATATATTATTTCAACACAAGCAATACATGAAAATATGAATTTTAATGTTAAAATTAATAATTACAACTTTAATATAATTACATTAAAATAATTTTTGAACATTAATTTATACATAAATTTTCTTTAAAAGGGATACTGGGCTTGAATATATAGAAAACAGGCATGAAGGAGCCTTCATTTACTTTGCCCTGGAATTATAATTTGGACTGAATTAAGCACATTGGTTTCACCCCAAAATGCAAGAGAATCTAAGAGTTAAAAATTATTAAGAGACTGTGTATCATACCCTTCATAAATGATAAATTATATGCTTTCACTTTGGTAGGCTCTAAGTTTGTTCAGGCTTTACAAAACATTACTCCTATTCAAGACAATGAAAAAATAGCATTGTATTTCAAAGGATTTTTTTCAAAAGACTGCAAGGGGCAATGAATTTAGGTGGCATTATTTCAGAGATTTTTTTTTAGAAGAAGACTTGAGATAAAAGATCATGTTATCTGTAATTGTTTCTTATTTTATCTTACAAGCAGCTAATCCTTTTTCTGATATAGCAGCTTTTCTTTGTCATACAGAAGACTGCGTAGTCTTCATGATGCTTAGTGAAATTAAGTCAAATATGTTTATGAAGCTTGGCTGCTCCCCAGCCTTGTTCTCTGAAAAAGACACCTTTTAAAAACAAAAGAAGAAGAAAGTCGACAATGAAGAAATAATGAAAAGAAAGGAATTCAATTTAAACTATGTTTGGTGGAGTAGGATTTGGGAGTGGCTACAGGTGCAACTGAGTTGGCAAGCCTACAGAAAGGGACTCACAAGCAGCTGAGGGAAAGTTGTAGGTGGAAAAGCTCATCAGTTATTTTACTACTGCTGGAATAGTATGTCTGCTTTGGTTCTTACCTGTGGAGCATTCTGTTAAATAATGAAGATTGAAAGACTTTAAACTAAACTCTTTATCTTAATAATCCTCCAATGCATTTCTTTACTGGAGGAGGGAGAGATCTGGTTTTTGTTAGTTTGAGTTTGCAGGAAGATGGGTGCATCTGAGCAGCTTCTACCCAAAGTAACTTCCTACTTCTCTGCAAGGCTTCTCTGCAGTACAGTTTCTGGTATGTGAATGATGTGGGTTTACCAAGTTTTCTTCCCCTGTCCTTCCCTTGACCATATGTACTAGTGGTCTGGTTCCTGAAGAAATTGGGATTTGGTCTTACATTGTTGATGAGTAGAGTGTACAGAGAAGAATCCTTGTGGGATGATGTGGAGTGTACATGATATATCCCAAAGAATGCACAGCTTGGAAAAAAAAAATTCTGCCATTCCTTCCCCTGCTGCTCAAATCTGACTCTATTCAAAAACATGCTTTAGTCCTTGAGCGAAGTAAAGCATTTTATATTATACTGCTGTGTTCTTCTGCACAGGCTGCTGTCTGTTATTATTGGGAATTTTGAAGTGCTTAACATTTTTCAGGTTTCCTTCCACTAAAACTGATCAAACTGGTCCAGCATCAGTAGTTATTTCTCTGACTGCAAACATATGCTACCTGCTTAAGCACTAACATAAATATTTTTTTTTCAACATGGAGCTTAGAGCAGAGCATATCTTGCTTGCTCTGTCTTGTGTTACCGTGACCAAATTCCTTATTGTATCTCAAAAAAATACCTAGGTTGTGCTGCAGTCTGATTACTCTGATTGCAATCTAGACAAAATCAGTAGCAAGTTTCTCACAAGTTTTAGAAGTTTTGCACTTAGACAGCTCTGAAAATACTAGCTTATCCAAAACTAAGGTTATTTTCTGTTGGTAAATGATACTATAAGCAAGACCCTTATCTCTTGAGCTAAAATGTGTTTTCTTTGATTGCTTTATTGGTATTGGTTCCTGGTATCATGTTCCATACTTTCTTCTTTTCCTTCCACCCTTTCTCCCAAATCCGTATTTTAAGACAGTTATCTTTCTATTGCCATTTTATCTGCCATCATCACTGTTCTTATAGCCTCTAAAAAGAAGTCAGTAGCATTGCACAGAGCTTTCTGTCTCAGGGACTAAGTTATATGGGATTCTCTGCACCAATATTGACATTTAAACAGGACTGTGTGTAAACTGGAAAAAAAACAAACAGTGGGGAAGGATATTTTATGAAATGGATTCAGGATTGAGGCTTTTTTAAGTGTGATAGGGAAATATTTTTAAATGAGAGCAAATGGTGTGCATGGGCAGTTGCAGTGCTCTAAACAGCTCACAGCCTTGCTTGGGACAATGTTCTTCCACATGTGCCTGCACTTTATGACTCCTTTTCTAGCTATATATTCCTTTAGAAATTGTAAAATCTGGTGAGCAGCCTTTGTCAGTTAACAACATGGGAGAGTTACTCTATTAATAAGTAAATATTTTTAAAAGGCAAAATAGAGTTACTTTGCAACTGGAAATACATAGTAAGGGAGATGGCAATTGGAATTGTGGCATTTGAACTACTGGTTGTAGTATTCCTGAAGGTGAGTGATGGTCAGTACAAAGCCTTTAAATGTCTGATGTTGCAGTATAAAACAGGACAAAGTAAAAAAGGCAGCCATGATTTTCCAGAGCAATGTTTCCCTTTTCCCCTGGAATAATTAGAGCTAGGAATGAGATGGTAGTTGACTGTTCATGTTTGTTCCAAATTTAGGTCATCTGAATGACAACATTTTTGCAACCTTTGCAGGCAGGTACTATAATAGTAAGAAAATTAAGAAACATTTTAACCTTGTTTCCTAGGGAAAGAAATAGAACTTGGCATTTGTTTCTAGAGAGGTAACATATAATGAGGCATATCATCTGGTAGGGATTTTTTAAACTACCAACAAAGTGGGAAGGAGAGATGACAAAATGGAAGCTTTTTTTTTAGGTGTTCAAATAGAGCAGCTTTCTAACAGTGATTTTTTGTTGAAATTAAGTGGAGCATAAACATTTCATCTCTTTCTGGTACCTCTAAACATCTTATCCTACTAGTCTTGCATCTGCCTTTCTATATTTTTGTAAGCCTGGCATCTAGGCTTTATGCTGAGTTGGTAGAGACTCGGTAAAAACAAACACCTTCACTTAAACTGTGATCTATTCTGAGGATGAAGTTAACATTATGAAGTTCCATACCATCTTCTTGGTGGCAATGAAAGCTCCTTTTGCCCCATGCTCTGTTCAAGCTTGCCATTTATTACACTCCATGGAGTTTTAAAAGTCAAAGCAGGATGTTCATTCTCTGGAACTAGCTGTGAACTCTTCTGTGTATAGTGAAAAATATTTTGCAAAATAGTTTTAGTATAATGATACAATTATTCTTGAATTTTTTTGAGAGAAACTTATTTTAACCAGAAACACACATATACCATTATCTCTATGAAAACCTATCTAACCCACCAAGGACAATCCTTTGGCCATGCCAAACAAAATTAAAACTGAAGTATCCGATGAGATATTCCCACCATTCTGATTCAGCCCTGACTGAATTCTGTTTCTTATCTGTTCCTTCATCTTGCAGTCAAAGTGAGCTCTGTTGAGAGAGTTCATCTGCATCTGGTATTAAAACATTTGCTGCTTCAGTAGTGTTCTTCTCTGCCTTAGCTGGCTTTCTTTTCTCAAACACCCATACTGTGAATTGGGGTTTTGTTTTATTAATGTATTGCTGTCAGTAATGGACTCCTAATACTCTTGTGGTGCTGCAGAGGTCGCTGTAGTGTGTGGGAAGTCCAATCAGTAATCAAAGACCTCTTATTTTAGGCAGTTGTATTAAAAAAGACAGTCCCACCATGGAGAATCTTTAAAGAAAAGCAGTCATTAAAAAAAAAAAAAAAAAAAACCAAAAAAAAACCTGCAATCCATTCTCTCATCCTCAAACCCAGAGCATCTCTGCCTCGTGACAAAAATAAACGTGTCTCTTATGAACACGTCCACACACTAGCCAATTCTGTACAGCTCTCTGTATAATTAGAGGAAGGTAAAATGAATCAGTAATTGTTTTGTAACCAGTAAGATTAGAATTTCTGACCTACTCATGTGTGGCTGGCTGGTACTTATAGAAAGTGAGTCATCACCAAATTAAACTGTGTAACTTATTTGCAAATTGTGAAATCACAAACACCTTGGAAGAAGGAAAAGTAGGAAAATTACTATTCATCCTTCACTGAAGACGTTTTTTCTGAAGGCTGATGATGGGATGCAAACTTCACCTGAGTCTGAAGAGCTTGCTAACTTGAGACTAAAGAAAATGAGAAAAGCAGGGCAGTCCTATCACGGTATGCTCTGCCACAGCACTACCACTATCTATCTAGCCTCGCACAGGCAAAGCAGTAATGTAGGTTTCCCGCATATACAGATTTTTAGTGCAGAGGCATTGTAAATTCAAGTACATGCATGTAACTAAATTAAAATACTAAAAGGATGGTTAAAATGGATTGAAAATAAATTCTTTATAGAATTGAAATAACTGTGATCTGGAGAAGTAAAGGTTGTGTGGATGCTCTGTAGGATATAGAGGACCTGAGGGCCCTACACTTGACATCAAATTTCAAGAAGGTGCTTAACCAAGTGGTTAAAAAAAGACAATCTCCTAATATAGCAGAGTTTCAAGATGAGGCTGGACAAATGCGTAACAGAAATTCTTCTTATACCTTCCTTCTTGCATCAGAAACCTAACCACAAATTCATAGGCTGTCTTTGTCAAGTTTGTTGCAGAGGGTACACTTGCTTGCTATGCTGCTAGGCAATTTGTGACATAAGCGACAGTGCTATAAACAGTATCCTCCTTGTTATTGTATGTCATTCCCTCAACTTCTGATTACAGACTTAATAGCTTCCACTTCAGTATTGCAGATGAAATTGCCAATTATGGCACTTCAGTTCATTGCTCTGTATGGAACGACATGATTCAGTTCAAAAACAGATATGATGCTAGTTCACTATTTTACATGCAAAATCCTTTGTCCACCAAGAGTCCTTTGTTCTAATATTAACGATTTCAAGATAATGAGTTTCAATAGTTCCCTGACCATCCCAAGCTAAAACTTGTCAACTGTATCTTTTTGCCATCAAAATGGAAAAAAAGTATTGGGGAAAAATGTATCTATAGAATAGGATATTTTAATTTTGATAGCAAAGAAGAGGTAGGAAAGCTTATGACTTTTGTACATGGACCAGATTGGCTGTAGGTCAGTACTTCAGTTTTATACCCTACTTTATCTGAACCTTTGCTAACTGAAGTAGATCAGCCCTCGTACTGTAAGGCCCATGGTAGCAGTCTATGACTTGGATCTACTTTGACTTTTCTGACTTCAGTTTTTGACTTCAATGAATTCAAATTTATGCAGTGATGTCATGATATTATGTCTGATATGAGGATTGTATTAAAAATCTTTAGCCGTGACTCATTTTGGTTCCAAATACAAAATTATGCTCACAACTTCAGTGCTACAGGCTGCTCAGAAAAATGCTTGGAAACTATTTATAAACCCATCAGATCATACCTGTTTCTTGGACAGAAAGCCAAGAAACATTGTACTCATTGTACTCATCGTAGTTCCATGCATAATCAAGGCTTTTTTTCTTTTAAAGTATTTTTGTTTCTCTGCTAACATGATTTTAAAATAACAAGTATTGTGTCTTCTCTTTGGGAAACCTTATACATTTATAATGCTGCCACAACGTTTTTAAGTACCGAGTGAAGTAGTTCAATTGCTTTGGGCCAGAAATCTAATTTACAAGCTATAAATATAATTTGTTCAGCATTCAATGTAGTGACTGGGACTTTTTTTTGGTTTCTTCGAGTGTTTACACATGACTCATCACTTTGTTTTTAACTTTCTGATAAGAGGAACTTCTGTGGAGAAGTTTATGTCAGTTTAAAGGATGGTTTCTCCAACCTAAGATTTCTTTGCAAATCAGAGGCTAGGTTTTATGGGTGGATGGTCTTGTCACTCATGCCATTTTTATCAAGTGCCGTAGTGTGCGAAGTTTTGAGTGCCAGCATATTTAAGTGAAAGCTATTGTTCAGTGGTGGATTCTGCATGACAGACAACTGCTAAATACCTAGACAGTCATGGTTTGTCAAGGAAGTCCAGAACACAAAAAGATATTTACCAAGGGCAAGCTAATATGTGCATTTGATGTTTTTATTATGAGTGGCTGTTACAACAGGAAGTTATTCAAGTGCTAGAACACTTAAGCATTGTATTGTTCTGGTATTTACTATTCACTATCCTGGAATTAAAGCATCTCTCATCTGATGTCTTCTTCTGTAATCTAGCAGACAGAAGGCAATGTTATAAATCAGCAGTTTAGATCGCAAAAGAATAACGTGAACATATTCAAACGTTCAGCCAACATTATATGAAGATTGTGCCAGAGGCAATTGTTGTATATTTTCCCAGTGCATTTATTAATCACTTCCTCATGAGCTGATTTTTAAAAAAATCTGAATTATCCATCTCTGAATGTGTCATTGAATAAATATTACCACTTTTTAAATAACAGAATTTTAGAGAAACAGGCTTAATAAAATTAGAACTTGAAAAGTCAGTAGCAAGAAAGTTCCAAATAGGAGAAAAACTTTTCTGGCCAGTCAGGGGAATGTCTGCATGGGTTGGAAAAAATAAAATGGAAAAGACCCTACGCTCATCCAAAAATTTGTTGAAAGGATTTTCCTCCTATCAAGACTTGATTTCTCTGTCACAGGTTATTTAAAAAATGGAAGGAACGAACCACCTGAAGAAACAACTGGTATTCTTGATAAATATTTTGAGGATAGTTTTCCTTTCTGAGGTTGTCATTTGCCATTAGTGCCAAGTTTACCAAGTGAACTGTCAAAACTGGGATGGTTATACTTAGGATACTGTCAGTTCTATTATAAAGTCTTCATTAGGACTGTGGGTCATTCACCACGTAGCATTCAGCATGACATTACAAGTTTAAACAATAGATTATTTTTTTTGTAGCATGTCATGAAGGTTCATCTGTTGGGGGTTTTTTCTTAATTCTGTGGGTTTTCTGTGAGATTTGCTAGACTGCAGACATTAAAAAATCAGCTGCTCTTGTACAAATTTGGTAGAAAAAAGCTGCCACAATTATTGTTTTGTTCTTTGTGTAGAGGCACATAAACATACAGGGTGCATAAGTGAGCAATTTGTATGTTCCTTTGCACATAAAGTGATCAGTTCATGCCCAACTTGAAGTTTTAGTACTTGCAGGTGGTTGTGTTCAGCTAATAAAACACAAGTTCTGTTGACTGTGGACTTTCTCCAGACAGTACTCAAAGAAAAAAAAAAGTTAAGAAAAAAAGATTCACTAAGACATACATATATATACAATTGCAATCTATTTACAAAATCTGCAGTAACTGCAAAAAAGAGCCAACTTGAATAAACCAGAGCTTTGAAGTGTGAAGAAAGTGAAGGTGTGCATTTTGCTGTGTAGTGTTATCTTCCAGAAGGATTGTGAAATACAAAGAAAAAGCCCCAAAGCTTTTAAAAGTGATGCTTAGATGCATTTCCTTAAAGGCTAGTATGAGCTACCGTTCAAAGCCTATTTTCCTTAGGCTTAAAATATGATCGAGTATGCTAAACCTTGCACACACCATTTTCTTAAGCAGGGCTTGAATGTCAAATAAAGTCATAGCTTCAACATTCCTGACAGAAAAATGATGGGGAAGATGCAGCATTTATCAGTAAAAAGCATACGTACCAAAAATGCAAGTGATGATAAATGAGGCATTTGGACTCTGGGTGCTACATGTGACAGTATCTGTGTCTGTTCAGAAAAAACAAAGCACAAGAGTATGGGATCAGGCCACTGAAACAGTTGGTACTGAGGATCTGGCACTTCCACTGGGGGCTTTTAGCATTTTACTAACTAGTTTATTCTACTTTCTGTGACCATTAAATTAAAACTCTGATCTACAGTTCACTTTTGGATTTTCTAGGGAAAGAGGGTTTCCAGAATAATAAAATTGATTCCTGGGTACTTGCCCCTTATTATGGTAAATATAAAATACAGAGTACCTAAGAAGGTTTGTCTTTGAGTTAGCACTAGATGTTAAAGAGAATATAATAAAAATTAAAAATAATATTAATTCCTTAAACTAATAGAAGGAAGACTCAGTAGGATGTGATCACAAAAATAAACTATTAAAAGGGTTAATAATTTTTCAGAGCAAATTAATTGAAAATTGCAAATCATGTCTGATAGCCTTTTTGTTCTTTATTAGACAAATTTAAGTATGGTATCACAAAATGGTTTTGGCTTCTTTATCTTCTAAGAAATGCATCCATCAGATTTTTCAGCGTTCTCTATATTTAAAGCAACATCAAAACCCTTGTATGTTGTGCCTCTATATACCATTATTGCAGGCTGTTTTACATATACTGCCAGGCTGAAGAAAATAAACCAATCAAAAAATACGGAACAGAAATCCACCTCTTCACAAATTTATATTAAAACTTTCTTTAGTATCACATGGAAAACTTCAGATATCATAGAGAGAATAGTATTTAAGATTCTGAATGTTTCTTCTCATCATTTGTGGATATTGTTGTAGAACTTTAATCTTATTCTTAGTGCAGCAGATATTTTTCTCTCTTCTGCATGTTTCATACCACTAGACCCTTTCTCCTGCTTTCTTACCATCACTGGGTACTCTGTTCCGTTTGCTTCATCCATTTATGCATGACTTTGGACTTGAAAAAGTGATAAATGCTGTCTTCCCTTTATCACTCAGCTCTTAAGTCATTCTGACAGCAGAAACAGCTGTTGCAGTTAGACCAGGTTCATTAGGTCGTCAGAGAGCGCAAGCAGGAGCACCTTTCCACCTCCAACCTTACTGCACTAAATGCCGTGGCATCAAATAATCCAATTCATGAATTAGACTAAGACAGCATCCACCGGAGCTTGTAATAACACATAAAAATATTCTGTCACAGCAGATGTTGAAATTATTACCTCTAATTTGCAATTCAATGAAACTATCATTTTTTTTCTTGTGGTTCTGCTTCTTTTCCACCATATGTTCTCCTTAATATAAGCAGTTGGCCAGTGCTTTTAGCATCATTCATTCACCTCCTCTCTTGCCTCTGTCACTCCCTGTGAAGCAGGCTTTCTGCAGCTCCAGCCTCCTGTTTGCTGGCTGTGACTGATTTCCAGTTCTGTCTTTCCTGATGAAGGAAGTCCACCAGCAATATAGGCTTGCTTCTTCGCCATTATGCAGTTCATTAGGTTTTTTTGTTACATGTGTACAATTTGCAGCTCTAGCTGAATTTTATGTAAATAATACGATTAATTAGCACTTATTACTGCTTTACACTTCTGAAGTGCTGTACAAACTAGCTAATCAAGCGATTAATAAACTAATTAAGAAAAAGCAACAAGCAGTTACAGGAGTTCCTTCATTGTCCTTGTACAATCCTCTTGTATACTGGTATGCTGTGTAGTCTGCTGTCAAAAATATATGTAAAAAGTTCTCCTGATTAGGTGATTTCTTCAATTTTCTCACAGTAAAATATAATTGAAGTGGTTAGATATAATAAACCTAATTACACTTTGTGTGATTTTTAAAGTGCTTTTCACTTAAACTTATGATCCCATTCAAATCAACAGCAATATTGGCAGCCAGTGTGAGCAGAGATAAGTCAGCATCAAACTTGAGTGACTAAGGTACCAGATTAACAGCATCATAAGATGGTCTTGATGTGTCTTGCTTATTAGCAGGAAATAAAGGCAAAAACCTGTGTGGAACCTAACAACAGTATTGTCAGGATGCTGACTCCCTCAAGTATACCAACTGTTTAGAGTTGCTTGCTTAAATTCTTTCAATTACTTGTTTTATAGTTAGTAAAAATATTTCCTTATAAAGAAATCCATCTATGGAAATAATAAAAATTGTGAGTACTTTATAGCTAATTAAGATAAGCTTGGTATACTGTAATTATTAATTTGCTTCTGTGTGTACCAGGAACTCACATATGACCACTTGCCATGATTTATGCCAGTGGCATGTGAAGTTACTTTATAGACTTATTGATCAGCTCTGTTGACAAGGTAGTTTGAACTTGCCGGGTCTTTTGTTCTCAACTTGCTGAGGTGGAAAGACATATAGCTTACCTTGATTTTAAACAAAACAAACAAAAAGGCAATTTCTCTCCTAACAAAAGGAATGTTTAATTGTGCAGGACATAATGCACGACTCCTACTGTGCCTTGACTTTAAAAGAGTTCAGTTTGATAGGTATTCATGCATGAGTAAACTTTCTTCAATTTGCCACCCAGTGTAGTATGGTGGAATGATAATGAGTTTTCTGTTGACGGCTTTTTTTTCCACATTGAGTGTAATACTGAGAGCTCTGTTTGGCAGATTTGAAGGCCTGAGTTTAAGTACAGCTGATGGGTGATGACTGAACAATAAAAATTGCATGCTGTATGGGAAAATCATTACCTAGCCAAGTGTTTTAACTCTGAAAATTTGTAGCGATAGATCCACAGTGATGTTTAGCTTTGGCCGCAAAGTCAGTGCAGAATGACATGGACCACGGGAAAGAAAAGAGATAAGGCATTTTTTCACCAGGAAATGGTAAGGAGAGGTAAATGGGGTCTTAAGTATTTTGAAAGATGGTCTGTTACATTGACAGATTTGGGCCACTAGAAATGTAATCTTTGTGGAAAATTATGCCTAGATTATCAAAGTATCCCCCTGCTTGCAGGTTCCTAATTGTGCTACACGAGTAGAGTTCTTTACTACACAGCACATTTTCAACCAACTGTGTAATTGAGAATTTCTCCCTGCAACAGCTGGATGCAGTTTATTAACATGTTCAGTATCAAAAACTGCTCAAATGCCTTATGCTTGCTACTTAGGCCAACACTAGATTTTTAGCATTTCAAAGCAAAGGAAATGTCAATGATTACAGGAGTAGGACTAGATACATTAAAAACATGAACTGGACATGTTTAAAGTGCACATGCAGATCCTGGAAGTTGTACTTTGAAGCTGCCTACTTTTCACTGTGTACCATGAAAAACAATGCCCCTAAGGATTTGTTTCCTGTCTTTTGCTGCCCTTCATGCTATTTGGAGGAAGAGAGGGAAGAAAACTTTTACACAGTGCTACTGACATATTTAGTTCTATGTGTGTTCCCGCAAGTGAGGTTGAACTTTTGCAATGGAGAGGCTTTGTGAGGAATATGGAGACCGGTATAATTTGGGAAGGACCATTATACTGTTGTGGAAACATTTGAGGTACGTGGGTTTTTAAAAATCGACAGAGTTGTGTTAGAAACACTTCTATGATGTAAAGATATCTTAGACATAAATTGCATAGGATGCATAAATGTAGGTGAAAGAAAAAGCTTGGTTTTTGTAACGTTTCACTTGACTCTGCAGGTACAGTGGAGAAACTGTCACCACATGTGGTGTGAATAAATGCGTGTCTGTCTCTCTGTATATCAAATGCTATGGGGAAATGGACCGGCTGATCTCTATACAGGGCTTTACACTGAAATTAATTTAAATAAAATAATTGTGGGCTGTAAATTTTCTTCCTTGTTTCCTTCCTTAGGAGCAAGGGACAGGCTGACTGACCTTGCCTGTTAACATGCTGTACAAATTTCATTAAGCTGTTTTATGTATTTTCTTCCATTCTTCAAGCCATTAAACACACTTGAAACAAGGATACATGCCAGATGCCTAGTTGCTAGGTCTAGACACCTCTCATACTTCGTTGACCTTTTTGTATGGCAGTGCAATGCTGTTTGGCTTAGCTGCTTGGCTTTTCCTCTACAGTGAGTGCAAAGCGAGTTTCACCTTTCTGAATACTTTTGTCTACCAGACACAGGCAAGACAGGGTGAGGAGTTACCACCAGGAGTCACACAGCAGCAGCTGGGAGTGAGCGTGACCATAGGTGTTACCTGTGGCCTTTCTTCCCGTACTATCTCACTTGTTATGCTCAGATTTATTGCTTTCTCTCATTCCTTTAGGACAGTTCTTAGGTTTGTGTTTTGTAACTCTTCCTGTTTCAAATACATAGATGGATAGAGAAGATTTTGGGTTTATGATTATTATTTTTCTTAATTTTCCCTCTGTTCTAGTTTTCTGCCTGCTTTTGAGACAAGTCTTTCATGCACATTCCATGAAATGTCTCACAGTAGGGCAGCAATGGGTGAGGAGTTGTGGAAGCCTCTCCTTATTGCAAAATAAGGTTTGGAAATACTAAAAAGCTTTCTATAACTGATTCTTTCACTTACAATGAAGAGCAAATTAAAACCATTTACCTCCAACTAGAGGAGGTTGCTGAACTTCCCACTGGTGCTGATGCAGGAACATTTTACAGGGAATATTTTATTTCTCCTGTGGGTTGATGTTGAGGGAATGCCTATGCTTGGGATTTTTTCCTTTATGTCATGCGCAGACTTATATCTCAGTTTCATAAGCAATTAATATTTATGAGATTTATTAATATTTATGAGATTGGGCTGAGAATAATACAACTGCTGTGAGACAGTGAAAAGTCTGCCATTCACATGCTGCTGTATAGTGACATAAACACATCTTTAAGTTTGAATTAATTTAATTGTATTTAATCCTTTCTCTGTGAGCTTGTAAACAGATACCAGCACATATCAGCACTAGTGTACATAGTTGGCAAGTGACATGTGCTGTCAGCATAATTTTAGACGCGTTTCATTTCTTGCGTAGTACTTATCTGAAGTTTTCACTGATGCAGAATTTTAAACTTTTTCTCATTGGCATGCTAGCTACTGAAATCAGAAGGCTTTGACAAGGTAGTAATTGTTTCCACTATGGATGCAGAAACAAGGAAACAAGGGAATGCTAATAATGATTGTCTAGTGACTTCCTAAAGTAGCATAATTAAAAATCACACTTTGGAGAGCCCTTTAATCGGCATTGATTTTAATCGTTTATCATTAAATAGCTTCGGGTTGTTTTTTTTTCAGTTTAGAGTAAAGCACAGTCAAAAGACTATAATTGTCTGTATGACTGGTGGCAAATGCAATCAGGCTGAAAGTGGCCATCTTCCCTGCCCACCTTCTCCAGCAGGATGATGGAAGATATGAGAAGCTTATTATTGTTAACTTGGTGCCCCAGTTGTCTTGGGGAAAATAAGTGGTTTTATCTGACTACAGACAAAATCTTAATGTGTTATTATTACTGTAGATCAGGAGCTGAGCTGTAGACATTGAAGTATTGCATTAATATTTGCTGTGCTTGGATTAGCTGAATTGGCAGCATATTTAAGTAGGGACTTGGGCTTTCTTATTATTTACTTAATTATATTTGTAATTTACTGTGGCTCAGTACTCAGCATGATTTTTAGTTGTCTGAGGGAGAATGTTAATTTTACAAATGAGGTGAAATAAGTGTCTGTAATATTGGAGTCTTGGCTTTATAGGAAGAAGGTTGAGTTTTGTGCTTGTTGTTAAGCTTTATGGTATTCCCATTACTACTACTCTACTATGGTTCTAATTAAATTTTTAGAAGTTCATTTGCCAGTAGACACTAGGCAGTTCTCATTTCTGCAATGAATACTATTTTGCTATAATCTGGGAGTAAATATATGAGGTTCTGCCTAGTGCTTAAAAAGTAAGAAATTGTTGATGTTAGTGGCTTAACACACACTAAATCATGTTCTGGAAGAGGTCTCTTCTAAACATCTGAGGTTGTCTGCCATTTGCCACCCTCATTGAAAGGGTGCATTGTATATAAAGACCTTCTAAGTACATACTTGCAATGGAACAGATTTGAGCTGGCAAAGTCAGTCAGTATCCTGATGTTGCTTAGAGAAAAATAGATAGATGTGCAATTTCTCTTTGAATTATTTAATAAAAATCTGAGATGTGGGGAAAAAGGAAAAAAAAACATGGCAAAGAAAAAAAAATTGGTAAAAACTTGATCCATCTCCTTTACACTATATTTTTGTTGATTAAAAGTGGTTTATAATGGTAGAAACCCAGTAATGTAAAGATTAATTACGTAGAAGAGAAATCAAGTGACTTACTGTAATAAAACACTTGAAGATCCACCCTTCGTTTTGGCATTGAAATTGAGTCTAATGATAATGGTCACACTTTGAATTGGTGTTCTGCCACAGGAGTGGTACAGACGTGATTAGAATTTATGTCTTAGGATTACACACATTTACATAGAAAGGAATTCTAGGCTGTCATCTAGTTGAAGCCCCTGCTTCAAGCAGGGGCAATGTCAAAATTACATTGAGTTGCTGAGTGCCTTTTTCAATTGAGTGTTCAATACCTCCCAGGATGGAGATGCCACAGCCTCCCTGAGCACATGTTCCAGGTTATTCTTTGTTCCTGTTCTTCTCTGCACTTTTTCCAGGTGTCTTTCTGACCAAGTCTAGCTACAGCCATATAGTGGCCTTTAAGTTGTTATTTACCACCTAAAGTCTGGTTTTAGAGACTCTACTTTTTGTAAATAATCTGCTGTATAATACCTGTATAATTTGAGTTACTGTTGTGTGCTAGACTGAACTAGAAACGGTATGGTTTAAGATAAGCCTGATTCCTGCTAGGATGGTGAGGGCAGGCTATGAAGCACTTTCAGGTCAGTCTGGGTGAAAAGCCAATATCTTTGCATATCATGAAAAGGCAACACTCTGAAGCTAATCAAAAGGGACCAGATACAGAAGTACAAACTGTAGGGTATTTCAGTTAAACATCATTCAAAGTGTTGTAAACATACCAGCCTAAAAAAGCAACAATTGAATCCTGTCCACTTTCTAGTCAGTTGCCCCTTTTTCCTCTGTGCCAGATGAGGATGTCAATGTGCACAACTTGCTAGTAGCACCATAAAATAATTATAAAAATGTCTGCAATGGCAAGGTCAAAAGTTTTTTGTCACATGTCCTCTTTCATACATCGGAGACCAAAGGAAAGAATATAAGAACATGGCACACGCATGCTCTTGGCCTCCAGCTGCCTTGAACTTTGGGTCTTTCAGAATTGAGCATTTATAATTTACTAAATTCAGGGGATTTAATTTTCCTACACTTGTCTAGATTTCTTTTAAAGGTGTGATTTGATGTCCATGACCTCCTGTGACAGCAAGTTCCACAGTTCAACGTCACATTACAGAGCCACTTTCCTTGGTTAATTTTGCCTTCTTTCTTCTTTATGAATGTGATTCTTAACCAACTTCATTAGGCACAATAAGGCAGTGAAAAAAAATAGCAGTACTAACTCTCTCCATGCCAGTTATATTTTCATAATCTTCCATGACTCAGTTCTCTCTTTCATAGTCTGAAGAGTCTTAGCCTATTTATTTATTCTTCATACAGGAGTCATTCTGTACCTTCCATTGTCATCTTGCTCTTCTGTGAAGCTTTTCTGGTTGTATCTCTCTGATTAAATAAAAAATAGGGAAAAGTGGGCAGAGAAGGCATGCCTGGACATACACAAATAAGATGGAACAAAAGCAATAGATATGAAGATTTAATTAGATTTAAATGTTAAAGCTAATAAAATGTTGATTTAGTTTGGGCTGTTGACTTTTATAGTACCATGTGTAGTACAGACCTTGAAGCACACTAATTCACAACTGTCTCTGAAAATGCTGTCACACTTGTATGTTTGCAGAAAGTTCCTCTCAAATTTTGTCTCCTCTTTTACATCTTAGGCAGTGGCTTACACTGTGTTTAACACGTGTGATACAGGTGATACCTTTACATTGCCTAGCCTCAGACTCCCTGTCATCCCTAAGCATTTCTGACAACTTACAATTTCTCTTATCCGAGTGAATGCTGTCAGCTAAGAGAAACCCATTTGAGCCCAGCTTCAGCAAAGTTCTCAAGCAAATTTTCAAATATAGTTGTTTCAATGGGTTCTGTGAAGTCCTTACAACTGAAGGTTCCGCATAAAGACCTGCCTGATTTGATTCTTTAGAGATTTATCTTTGAAAAGTCCCTAAGGGAATCTTATATGGAAGAATCAATGCAATTTGCTTGTTACAATTAAATATACTCTGTCAATTTTATACTCTTAAGGAAAATCTGAAATGGTTATGATGTAGTCAATATTGTAGTCAAGTTAAAGCCTCTCTCAAAAGAGATCCTGTCAACTGGAAATCTATGCATTTCCAAAATAATTTAAAAGTAATTTCTGACGTTGTACCTCTCTCTTGATCTCACTGCCAATCTGATGATTTTACCATTGTATTTTCCTGGTTTAAACATATTTTTCTCCACATTCTTTATTGGTTGTACATGGTTTGGGGTCAGAAAAATTATTTCAAGACCACTGGGCAGAAAGGCCAGTGGAAAGTTAGTTTTAGACTTATGTAGAAATATACCAAAGAGGGTTATATACCTCAGAGGAGAGACAGGCCCTCCGAGCCAGCTATATACAAAATAGTACTGTGATGGGAGTACTAGTGGAATATGTTTCTATTCTGAAATTAATTTCAGAAACACTGAACCAGTGACAGAATTTAGTTCTTCTTGGAAATAGGTCTAACAAAAGGCTGCAGGCTTCATCAATTTGACTGCTTTTGAGGTTAAGCAATTCCCAGAAATAAATTTATCGTGTGTATAGAGGCTGTTCCTGTCCTCTTAGCAGTTATTTGGAGGAACTTCAGTTCAACACTTGATGCTTTACTAAGATGTCCATCCCATTTCGAAAGAAGTTAATTTAAGAAAGTTTTCTAGTCTGTGGGAAGTGGGACATCAGACTCTGGATGGAGTCTGAAGATTGGTCTCTTCCAGCTTTATAAATATTAGTTAGTAATTTTTCAAACTTCTTTTTGTTCTAAAAATGTTTACTTGCTTTTTCTGACAGTTGATGCCCAACAATTAACTGTGGTCTGTGTAAAGGTGTTTCTTTGAATTAACATCAAGAGAGTAAAATAACTTAAGAGTTTTCAACACATCAAAGAAGTTGTTGTTCTGATCGTACGTCTGAGGCTAGTATCAAAGCAAACTTAGCCGTAAATTTTTTTTCCTCTTTTAATATGCTTTTCAGTAAAAGTTGGATTTGAGCTGTTAGCTGCATTTACAAGAAAGAATGTGGCTTGTACTTACAAATTGTTCACAGGAAAAAATAGAATAAAATAAGCTAGACCTTTAAGTGATGAGAAACAAAACTTGAAATAGTAAGATGAGTCATAGGGCTCAAATACAGAGCACAGAGGAAAGCCATTTATTTCTTAGACTCAGTAAGTAGTACTGGAGAACTAGGGGAAAAACATAGATCTAATTTTCCTTACCAGAGAAAGAAAATGGCTTGGAAATAAGTATTTTCAGTTTATATCATTTTTAAAATTCATATATTTAAATGTGCAGTGATTTACCATTGCAATTTTGTCTGCAACAGATCGTCTGCTGGTGGGAAAGCTCCAAGTGTACAGCTGGGTGGTTGGTCAAGTTTTCTCACCTTTCTCCTTTCCTTTTCCAGACAGAGGCAGTGGGAATCCATGGTAATTGTGTAGTATGAGAAAAGGTTGTAGAAGGACAAGAGTAAGGGAAAGGGGAATTTGTAGAGAGTCAGTAGATTTATGGAGGCAATCACACGTAACTAGTCTTTGTTATCTTTCTGTAAAAGAACTGACAAACTCTTCATGCCCTGTGGAGAGAGTAAAACATGAGATGGCATCACAAATGCAGCATTATACAATCTAAATGTTCTTTTTTGTGTACTTTTTTCTTTCAAGGACAAGGCGTGGTAGTATGTGAAAATTTTGCCACTAAACATTGATATAAAGCCTCTCAATATTTCTTTGATTTTTAAATGAATATGTAGCTGCTTAACATGTTAATAATTTTATCTTGTTTTAGGCCAGTAATTTTAACTGCTACATTTTGATTGTGTTTCAGAACAGTCAAGCATCAAATATTGGAACTGACATCTGGATTAAAGAGTGTGCAAAACACCTCTTCGCTCTTTAACTATTGAAACAAACTAAAATGGAGAACTGACTAAAAGAGGTGAGTCCTTTATTCTTGCTCTCTGATCATTCTCCTTGATCTGTCTCTGCATCAATTCTATTAATTTTTCACCAGATTTGCCTGTAAAAGTCAGGGAACCAAATGACTGCAAATTCTTAACTGCTTTAAAGGAAATGAAGGTAGCCTATAGCATGCTATTTTGGTTTAGAAAATGATATGAATGTTAAACCATCTTTGTACTTATGTTTGCCAGCTGCAGTGTTAATGTTAGGTGTCTTTGTTGTGGTGAATGATTTTTTAGGTGTCTGATATGAACATAAAATGAAGCATGTAAACTTAAATGTTGAGTGGAGCCCTACGGTGCTAGATGTGCCATAGCTGCGGAGCCAGTGTAGAGAGTATGAGAGAAAAAGATTGATTTGGCCTGAAGAGGTTTAACAAAAGAGAGAGATCAGAGCCAAAAATGAAGTCCAGATGACAGCATGGGGGAGGGATTGCAGCATCTGGGAAGCAACATTGAAATGTCCTGGAGAAGCTCTGGTGGGGAAAAGATTTCCTTTTCTACAGAGCTGACAGAGCTACCTTTTCCTCTTTCCTAAAAATGCTAAGAACTGCAAAAAGCCATGACCTCACTGATCTGGGAGACATACTGAAGATAAACTGACCTCTAGCAATTCTAGCCTCTTGAACACAAGTTGAGTAGCAGTGAAATGTCTATATATAGAGAAATATGGGTATTTCACAAGGCTAATCCTTTTGAGACAAATTAAAATCAACAGATCCTATTTCTTTATTACCACATGACAGACTTAAATATACATGTGCTAGGAACAGGGAGAGTATTTTTAATTTGTATTTCTTTTTAAAATGGTGGTCACCCTGCTTATGAATAGACATTATTTTAAAAGTAGCTCTTATATGTATGCTATGTTTCACTACTTACAATTCAGTAATAAGCAAAGTTAAATTAATGTATTTATGATATAAATGGTTAAGGCTATATCAGGATTAGTTAGGTATGATACTGTACTTCAACTTGGAAATTTCCCTAAGTGGAATTTAAGATGTTGATGGAAATATTTTACATCTCTGGAATACACTCTGTATTGCTCCAGAGTGATCTTTACTCATTGTTTTCCCTTTGCATACAAAATTTCAATGGGTACTTCACTTTAAAAATGTTATTTCTTACAATTAGTGTTATAGAATCATAGAATGGTTAGAGTTGGAAGGGACCCGGATGATCATTGAGTTCCAGCCCCCCTGTCATGGCACGGGCAGAGACACCTCCCACTAGAGGAAGTTGCTCAAAGCCCCATCTAATCTGGCCTTAAACACCTCCAGGGATGGGGCATCCACAACTCTGGACAACCTGTTCCAGTGCCTCACCACCCTCAAAGTAAATTTATGCAGAATATTTTTATAACTTTCAGCTCAGTTTCCACAAGTATTTTGAGTTTATAAACTTAAGAGCATAGTTTCCAAGTGCAACCAAAGATAATTTGGTTAAACAATCTCAGTCTCCAAGTTGGAGTACATTTTGTCAATAAAAATATCAAATTGGGATGCTAGTATCTACCCACTAGTAACAAAGCAGATAATGAGATAATGTTATCTAATTATCCAGTAATAAAAACTGCTTTGTATTTTAGTAAACCTTCTATAAGAGACGAAAATAACAATGTTAGTGCAACATTTCCATAGCCATAAAATTGTATCTGTGATGATTTATTTTATGTAATAAATACATGCATATATGATTCTGTGACACATGCAGCATACATATATATACTTCTGCAAGTATATATTTCTCAGTTACATATGCATGAGAAGAAGTGGTGCATTTTCTTTGCAGAATAAGACTTGGAATAAGTGTTTATTTTCTGACAATGTAAACTAATTAGATCAGTTCAGCTAACTTTGCCTCAGTTTGGCCTTCTGTAAAAGTCTAAGACTTCACTGAAACAATTATGTAATGTTTGCAATGATGCAATTTTTCCCAAGTGAAAGTTAGATTTTTAGCTTAGGAATTTGCTTTTCACAGTAATGTGTTTACTTATCACTTATTTGTATTTATATCAATTACTATGCATTTTCATACACACAAAAAAATCTGTCCTCTTAGCTCCCTGTGATTTGGGTAAAATTACTATCCCCAGCATTCCCAGTGTTCAGTTTCTTACAGCTGTGCTCAGCTTTGGCTAGTATGTGCACTTGGATTTGAGTATGTTTCTCTTCAAAAGGTCAAGAAAATCAAGAATGATGCAGTAAGAACATTATTAAGGCTGTGCAGCCACCTCTGCAAAAATTAGGAAATGCCAAATATGTGTTGTCTGTTCGCACACATCATGACATATGCTTTCTGACAACAATCTCATGTACCAGTTTTTGTCTATAGTTTCACTTGAAGCTTAACTGAATATTGATGTTTTCCTTTTTGATTAAGAATTAACCTAAGTGAACTTATGATTTAGTTATATTATTAAATTTTATTCTTCTTATGATGTTTTATAGAGTCCACCTGTTCAGTTGATACACACAATTTTGGTTAGGGCATTTAAGATTTTGGATAGGCTATTTGTAGATAAATATAGCCACATGGCTCCTCCTAATAGAGCAACCCTCAACTAACTCGCAAGAAGCAAAGGCATCACCTCTTAGGGGACAGAATAGAGACTTTTTTTCACTGAATATTGGGTGAAGAGGTGTAACAGAATTTTTTCAATGTAGAGGATTGTATTGGAAAATGCAGAAGGGAGTGACTTTTATAGTAAATACACTGGTTTGTTGGAGAACTGATTTATTACCCATAAAAATGGAAAGATGAGGAAAATGTTAGGGAATATGGCAGCATGAATGTGTCCAAAACATTGTTAGAACTAAATAAAGGAAAAAAAAAAAAAAACACATTCATTTTAGAGTAATCTGAATAGACACTTTGACAGAAAGTAAGTAATCCTGTGAGGATATAGATGCTTCTCAGAAGCAGCACCAGTATCTGCTAGGCTGCCTATCAGCTTGCTGCCCTTCTGTAAAGGAGACTTTTAGCTTCCAAGCAAAGAGGAAGCGAGGTAGGGGCATAATTTCTTAACAAAGGAATACAAAAGAAAATATTATGTCATTGAAGAAGGTATTTTGACTAGTGATATATTTATTAGAAAGAGCAGGGTGTGGTCCATTTATTTCATAAGGAATATATCATCAATGTATGTTACTCTACTGTTGTGAATTTTGTTCAAGGGAGATGCAGATGGAATTTAAATATGCCATTGAATCAAGACGTGTTTATCAGCAGGGAGAAGATGACTAGGCTGTGAAATAGCTGGATAAGGTGAATCTATATGAAGTGTGTTAGGGACACAGAAGTAATTGAACTTTTATGAGGCCAAACAAAAGGAATATAATTAATCCTCTACAGGGAGAATGTGTGAAAGAAATTGAAAACTTAAGGTCTTCCTGTCTTATTGTGAGATAGGATAGCGGATGCTTTGTATGATCTAATTATGCAGCAGTCTCAAGCTCTTCAAAACATTGTTCCTTAGGGAAAAGGGACACAAGACAGAGAACAAATTACCAGTTAAAAGATGCAATGATCTTTGCTGCAGTACAAGAGGAAGTGCAAGGTATTTTACTAATAATGCTGGTGTGAAGGTAACAACTCTAATGAGAGAAATTATACATATTGCCTCAGGTAAAGTAAACAGAAGGCACAAAAGTTTAGATGAGGCAAAGGCAGTGTAATCAGATATAAAGAACAAATAGCTTTTGGGTGCTAATTGAAAACTAATTGTGACTTGCTTGGGGTTTTTCAAAGAAAAATTTCGACAAGACTTTTTATTGTAGCTTGAACAGTAATTCCCTGATCGGATGTACAAAGTGTATGAATAAGAGAAAACAAACTTAAATGGCAACAAGATAAACAGGTCAATTGTCTTGTCTATTAGATAAAAGAGGAAATTTCAAATGAAAAATACATTTTATATATTCTACTTCTTTCTCTACTTATGGGAAAACTAAACGTTGAAATAAATGACTGGGATAACTCTTTTAAGCAACAGAATATAGGCAACAAGAGAGAACTGATGAGATACAAAGATCCAAATACAGTTTTGCACCCAGTGGCAAGTTGGAAGTCCAGGGACTCTCCATTATGCTTTGGGATGAGATCGATACTGAAATTACTCCTGGACACTCCTTAGATTTGAGTGCCATAGCGATAACAATGATGTCCCTAATAACTCTGAAAAATCATGGTGTGTGAAGGAATAGGGGCAAATGGAGTTACACTATGTTGATAGAGAAAATATCAAAAACTTCTGATAGGTGATGAGATACAAAGTAAAATATTGTATCAAAAGTTTCATTTCTACTGATAAATAAGGAAAGAATCATTTATAACTGAAAAATTATAGAGCCTTGCCTTTGAATAATAAAAAGTTGTAATGGCTTTGCTTAGATGAGTTATATATTTAACTGGAGTTAAAAAAAAGCAACAAAACCCAACAAGATAAAGAGGAAGGTAGTTGTTCAATATACCTAAGACCATCCTTTTTTCTCTATCAGTCTGAGAAAAATTTCACATCGTCACATCTAGCAGAATGAAATAACAATTCCTTACAGATATAATAACTTTTTGTATCAAAAGTTATTTCAAAAGTGCAGCTTTAATCTCCTGACTTTTGACAGTTGCTGTCATCCAGATACTTATTGGCTGAAGGTGTTGTGGTCCTTCTTCAAATGCCACCTACAGTGATTATTATTTTTTTTTGGTTGTTTTTTGTTTTGGGATATTTTTTGGAAGATGGGAAGTAGCTATAGGAAATTATCCTAGAGTGCCAGAAGACTCTGATTTTTACAGCTGACCTTAACTTCTGTAAAAAGTGCTCTGGTGAGACCCCACCTGGAGTACTGTCGCAGGTCTGGAGCCCTCAATATATGAAGGATATGGACCTGATGGAGCAGGTCCAGAGGAGGGCCACAAAGATGATCAAAGGGCTGGAGCACCTCTGCTACGAAGATAGGCTGAGGGAACTAGGTCTGTTCAGCCTGGAGAAGAGTAGGCTCCGGGGAGACCTAAAGTACCTAAAGGGGGCCTACAGGAAGGCTGGGGAGGGTCTTTTCACAAAGGCCTGCTGCGATAAGACCAGGGGCAATGGACTTAAATTGGAGAACAGATTTAAGTTGAATATTAGAAAAAAATTCTTTACTCTGAGAGTGGTGGAACACTGGAACAGGTTTCCCAGGGAGGTGGTTGAGGCCCCTTCCCTGGAGATATTCAAGATGAGGCTCGATGAGACCCTGGGTAACCTGGTCTAGTTGCGGGGGTCCCTGTGACTGCAGGGAGGTTGGACTAGATGACCTTTGGAGGTCCCTTCTGGCCTGGATGACTCTATGACTCTAAAAATAGAGAGAAGCTTTGAACATTCAGTTTGTTTATTTTACTACATTGTGTTTAAACAATGACTAGATTACACCTGCAGGATTTAATCAGAAAGTAGTAAAAAAGTATGTCTGTTTACACTTTTATATAAACTATGTCAAGGTATAAAACCAGAATCTTTCATTTGATTTTAAAATAATTTTTGTTTATTCTAATTTCTTTTTTATGTGGTCATCTTTTTCTTACAGTGGTAGTCACAGCCAAAATAGACCTGTCTGTGGATGCTTGACTTTTGAGTGGCAGCCCTGAGGCCATGAGGACATAGCATTAAAGATAGAGATACAGACCTCTTTTAAGGTCTCAAAAGCCTCAGAAGAGGTCATCTCTAGCTCAGGAAAAAACAGAATTGTTCAGCCTTTTTCTGCTTTTCTATACTCTTCTTTAGACATCTGTTTCCACTGTTGCTTATGACAGTGGCTCAATGGGCCTTTGAATTCACCCAGCAATGGCTGTTTTTGTAAGTGCACGCTATTGAAAGCGTATGCCTGCGAGAAGTCATCTGTGGAACTGGCACTGATTTTGGGCTGCTGATGCAGGGAGAGATGTCTGTGTTAGGTTTGTATTGAACATCAGCAGGCATAGGCACAATGACAAATATCTCACCACCTGTTGCCTTCATGGAACCAGGGGGCTCCTGGTGTGTCCTCACAGTAGAAAGAATATAGGAAGTACACCTGTCCTTACATGGTCTGATTTTATATTCTGATATAACAACTAAAGCAATAACAACATAAATAATCTGATTCAGATGTTATTTTTAGTTCATTGTTTCAGGAATGGAGCCTGCACTGTGCAAAATAAAAAGATAAATTTGTCCTTACAGAGTAGTGAAAGTCTGGCCAAGGTACATAGGTAATCTCTTCCAGTTCATTGGGTAATAAAAAGTGAGGTTCTAAAAGTTTTTATTTCATATGAACTTGCTCTGCCATATGGTTATTATTTGAAACTGTTTCTGCAATATGTTTTATTTCTGTTGTATAGTTTCTACTTTTTTTTTTTTTTGTTGCCCTTTCCTACCAGCTCTTTTAGATTCTTTCTATGTGCTGCAGGCACAGTTTAAAAAGCTGGTTAATGATTTTGGGAAAGGACAGCATAGCAGAGAGTCACAGCAGGGACACAACAAAGAATTCTGATTTAAGAACTTGAATCTTCAAGAGAAACCATAGTTGTGGCTGGATGCAGTATCATTTGTCAAGAACTAAATTTTATAATCATGTATATTTTTTGATCTTTCTGAATTGCATTTACTCTTAAAGCATGGATTTATCTGAGCACATTGGTGAAGTTTAAGAGGGCTAGAAATTTCCTACAAATACTCATCTTGCTGCATTTATTTTAAAAATGGAAAGAAATATCTTAGTACTACATAATCAGCACCTGGGTTTTATGAGCTGTCTAGGAAGTTCTTTCAGCAACTAAAATTCAGATCTTGCAAATCCTAGAAATCAGGACTGTTTTGAGGATAGGAAGAAAATTTAAAATTGTCAAAAGTCTGGAAATAGTTCCGAAGTTTGTAATGCGATAGATACCGAGGAGAGTGAGCTGCTTAAATGTTTTGGGTGAGTGTTATGTAAAGTATCATTCTGTATGTCCTATGTTGATATAAATATAGACAAATATTATGGTTAAGAATAGGCAGTACAAGAATAAAGGGGTACAAAATGGGGATGTGGTCCTATAAATATAAATTTTGAGGGTGTGGTACATCACCAGCTGTAAGAGGACTCTGCAGGTGGCAGGTTAACTCAGGTTTATTAATACAAGAGGCTCACTGTTCTATTCCAAATATGGCCACTCCAGGACATACTTCATTAAGGTACTCACTTTTGAAAAAGTTGTTGAAACCTGCAGAGACTTTAGGAGAAGCCACAAGATTGGTTCAAATGAGGCTAAAAATAATGGCAAATTTGGTTCATTGCTTGGGGGGCACAGGGAATGGAACAACACTGAAAATTACATTCTCACCGTGGAAGGCAACAAAATACCAAACTTCTGAGGCTCATGAGCAGTGACAAAAAAGATGCAGTATAGGAAGTTGGTCCTAGAAATAGAAGTAAAATGCATATTTTTAAGAGGAAGTAAATACACTTTGGAACAATTTGCCAAGTGTTGGGGATTCTTGTAACTTAAAAGATTTCACTGGAATTAAGGCTGGGATTGCTGAAGCAATTTAGGGAATTAGATGCTCAAACATCCTTGAAATGTACTCATTAAATTCACCAAGGTCTCTTGGGTTCTTCTAGAAATGCAGCAAAGCTAAAAGCAATAATCTTCTTTTGATGCACAAATGAGGTTTGATCCAAGGTGCTGCAGAGCAGTGCGCTATGGTCTCTGATATGTTACACAGCAGGTTAGACTGTATTGTCCCAGTGGGCTCTTTTCTTCGCAGTCAGTGTATTTATTTATTTGTACCTGCAAATAACTAAAAAATGTTCTGACCTAATAGGAGCTACTTGAGATTGCTATTGAAGTACGTACGTTTCATCTGTTTAATAAGATCATTGTAGTTCACTCGTGTTACAGTAGTAGGATGCTATTTCACCTCTGTTCTGCTGCTGCTGGTAGGGAAAAGAGTGAAAGACCAGGCCTGTGCACATATGTGGCACAGAACAGCTGAGAAATTGCTTTGGTTCTGTTAGACTTTTAGCAGCTGATTTGATTGCCAAAGCAGAAATGGTCAGTTGTGTTTGAAGACCTCCTCTGACATCTCAGTGCTTTGACTAGAGGAGGCCATGAAATATGACTAGATAGATATATTAACTAAGTATATCTTGGTTTTCTGTAACATTGACTGTATAAAGAATTCATTTCAGACCATTGTCTCTCACCAGGAAAACTGATCTTTTATGAGGGAGTCTGATTGGCTTGATTTTTACCTCCACAAAAGTTACATTGAATTACAGGCTACATAGACTTATTAAACATCCAGTCATGCACCAGTACAAGTGTTAATTTTGCAGTCACTGGACACTGCAGCCCTTACTGTAGAAATGATCTATCTTCTTTCTTGTCTATACTTCACTGCACAGGGTCTGCATGGCATTGATTATTTTTTTTTNGTTTTTTTTTTTTTTTTTCTAAGAATGCACAAATTAACAATATGGGAACAGTTCATGTAGAAACTGAGTGGTCTGCTTGTGGTTATTAACACTTAATGAAATTATAACTTGTGTGTCCAGCCCAACAGTTTTTAAAACTTATTTTTATTGTATAAAAAAACAGGCTTAACTGCAGCTTATTTCAGCCCAGTGTTTAAAAACTCGCAGTATAAGTGGTCATAATTTCTGTAAAAGTAAATTGAGTTGAGTATAAAGTATACAGAGAAATAAGTTCTTATATTGTGGTTGATAAATCACAGATATTTTGGAAATCTGTTTATCCAGGAGATCAGTGTGATAAGGTTATAATATTAGGTTGTTGGGGCTGTATCAGTATATTTGTGATATTTGACATCTTTATGAACTATATATCACTATCACAGTAAAAATTATACTGATGAGATTGCTGCATTTCTTATTCTTATCATGTAGATCTTCCATAAGGTCTATCAAGTCCAATGAGGAGATGAAGCAACATGCATTTCAGACAAATTATTGATGGCAACTGCTGTGTGTTTTCTTTGCAGAGTTTATAAAAGTTTAAACTAAAAAGCATCTAATGTGATGTCCAATGCTGGAAAAATAATTGAGTGTAAGCCAATTTTAAAATATATTACACTTTCAAGATCAAGACTTTACAGCCAGGTACTTGAGATGAAGGTGCCTAATGTCCAAGCAGTTGACTGAGAAAATGAAAGTGCAGCTGTTAGCAGTGGGGTTTTTGGTTTCTGTAAGTGAGCAAGTAATAATGTAATGTAAGTGAACCAAAAAGTAATATACATCTTTGTTAACTTCAGTAACTTTATAATGCAGTCATTCAAATTATATACATTAAGCTGCTCTCATGCCTCAGAGAAGTGTCATGCTTTCCTGTAAGGCTGTTGTGATTTTAGCCTGAGAGCACTGGTTGAAGATGACATGTGGACTGAAGGGTGCATTGCTTCCTGGTGGATGGACCTTGTTAAAATTAAGTTTTGAACACAGTAAAAATTGAGTTGTGCTGTTTTATGATAAATTAGATAAGTTCACTTCTTGATTTGGCCAAATGACTCTGAAAACTGATTGCACAGAAGTCATGTAAAATCACAGTTCTTTACATTATATGTGCATTTATACATATATGTATATCTATTTGCTAAAGCATTTTGAAAACATATTTTTTTCTTTCTCTCTATCTGATTTAAAAATTCACTCAAAAGCATACTCAGAAAGTGTGTTCAAGGAGATGAGGCAACCTAGCTGTCTTAGGAGGTACAAATTGGACTGATTAGGTTAAAACATATTTTCTTTAATATATGATGTGGAATCTGTCCAAAAGCAAGTTACTACTAGGCAGGACCGAAGGCAGTCAGGATGGCATCAAGAAATAAATAACACCAATGAGTTACTTTAAGTAACTATAGAGCTTCTTAGATTTAAAATCAGGAGCAACCCAATATGAGAGATACATCCAAACAATTTTGTAGGAGATGCAGCTATTTAAATTCATGAGAAATAAGAGAGCTATGATGCTAAAATGCGCACCTCTGTGCAGATGGTATCGAACCATTGCAGGATCGTTCTTCTTTTTTTTCAGTGGAAATTTGTAACAAGATTGAACCTTGTCCTGCAGCAAGATTTCTGATCTGGCTTTGACTCTTTGATACTTGGTGACATCAGTCAGGTTTCTTAAAGTATCATGACAAGAGTTAGTGTCTTAGAGCAACAATAAGCAAAGAAGCACATGCTGTGGGGAAAGCGTGACAGAACTAGATATAACATGGCATAGTTTTAGAAATTACCTTATTTGACAGTGCATCTGGTTTAGAGTTAGACCAAGTAATACATTGAGACTGTTTGTGTAATGAATCAATCTCTTGTTGAGATATCAATAGCCTGAGTATCTGAGAAAACAGAAAACAATTGGTATATCCAGATATCCTTCAACTACAAGAATTTATTCATCCTGTACTGCCTGACTATTGTAGCAGGCTATTCAAAAACATGGTAGGTTTTTTATTTTCAATTACTAATCTTTACTGAACACGATGACATTGTAAGATTGTGTTTTTGTAGCTCGTTGTCTCTGAGTAATTGGTTAGCTGTCAGGGAACAAGAAAAAATTAGTAATACCATCACTTTTTAGTTCTTACATTTTAAATAAAATGTTTCTTACATTAAGTAGCTTTCATTTTATGTACAATTCTGTACAGCTGTTTTATTTTTATTGTTTTTCTTTTCTCAGTGGTTTCTTCATATTTAAACAAATTCGTCATAATGAACTAAAAGAAAACATTTTTCTTCCTCTTCCTAAAATGTTAGATTGATTACTTTCTGGAAGCATACTTGGCATAAATTGAATTATCTGGCTTCAGCTTAGATTAGGTACTTGATTTGTAATTAAAATCCAAATGGTAAAAGAAATTGAGAATGACAAATGCAGTTTATTGAATCAGTAGATCACTACTTTCCTCTTTTACAGCTGGTCTGTCTCCAATGCAGTTCCATCTGATTTACTAATCGTATGCAATGTACCATTATGTTGTGGTTCTTCATAACAATTTTGATACTTCCTCAGAGATCTTTGCTAGAATGATTGAAAAGGATTGGCGGAATAATTTCTATCGTTATAATTACTGATACATTATGCTGCTACACAGTCTGTCAGATTGTGTTCTTTTAATATATGTTTGAGAAACAAAAAGGTGGTTATTTTCTGAGAAGAAATCTTGAATAAATTTTTTTTGCTTTTTACAGAGATGTGATGTAATATCCTTTTTTAAATGAAGTACCTTCCATAGAGGAGTTTGACCTCTGTGCAAAAGGAGGAAAAAATTCTGACTGAAAAATTACTAGTTTTGGTTATCTTTCTGAATGTATATTAGCTTATGCTCTTGTTCATAGTTACAGTAGAACTAAAACAAGGGAAAATATTGAGGCATGAATGCTATGTTGTCTTTTAGGGAAAGAGAATGCAAATTTCCGGTACATTTTTCAAACTTGAATTATTTATGTATCAAACATTACTCTGGCAAATCCTGATTAAACTTATGTGAATTCTCTTAATCTCTTCAGTTTGCCCTCCAGTTTTTAGTAATCCTCCTGCCCCCTGAAAATCTGTGAAAACTGGGACTTTTATATCCCAGTTTGAATAAATAATATTTAGATCCCAAAATCTCTCTAGCTATATGGATATATATTTATTTTTTTATCATTAAAAAATCTACCTCTTTATAGCTAGGAAAATAAGGCATTATTTCTGCATATTTCTGCATAATCTGTTTCATCTTTTAGTTATAGTTTTCTGTTCTGGTTGTCATGATAGTACCTGATATCCTGACACACACTAAACAGTTAGTCTTCTCCATACTCCTCTAGTGTGAGGAGTGATCTGAGAGTCCTGAAAGTGGAGGGATCTCCAAGAGGAGATACACCATTTATGGCAATTTTAGAAGACAGGTAGATGTCTCAGGAAGGCAGTTTTGTTGTGGTGAACAGAAAGTGCCAAAGTGACCACTGTCTCTTCACTATCAGGGAAGATGGGAACCCGTGGCGTTTGAAACACCTCTGGGAGCTGGACTCAGATTTGCACTGGTTACTTTCCAGGGAATAGAGAAACCTTAGTGGGCTGGTAATAGCCTTTGATTATTCCCACTGATGCCATTAAATCCAGGTGTTTGACAAGACCCAGCTAATGCAGTGTTTCTGCTAGCGCTGGTATCTCTTGGCACACTTGTCTCCCATGCTGTTACTGTGGGCTCACAGTTGAGGAAGTCTTTCATTTGATAAAGCCAAAGGGAACTTGTTCTACAGCTAGTGGGATTCTCTGGGAAGTAAATCTATTGCTGAGCACCATTAATTCTCACCTGCCATCATCACTTAACCTACAAATAGCTTGTGTCAATGCCAATGTTGTAATTTTTGTTTTCAGCTTTGATAGCTGAACGTCTGCTTGGGGGTATAATGTAAAGGCTAGAAGAGTTGTGTACTCACTGGGAAAGCTGTTAGCTCAGAAACTGTTTTGCTTTGGCCAGTAAAGGATCATCTACTTATCTAAGGATGAATGAGTACTAAATTGGGTTAGAAAAATCATCAATTTAATTGATGAATGTTATTGCTTAGCATAACATAGTGTTATTTATTTCACAATTTAAATTATGTACAGCTACCCAGATATTGTAGTTGTTGGGCATATAACAATCACATTTAAAAACAAACATATTCCTTTAATCCATATTAAGCTTTTCCTGTAAGTGAATTATTATTTTGTTAAAACACAATGGTACTAGTTATTGCACCAATTCTGAAATGAACATTTACTATCAATCACGTTTATTTTGCTGTATTGTGGATGCTCTTTAGTAAGCTTCATATTTTATTTTTCATTCCCAAAACCTTCCCACAAGTGGCATTAATCATGATACTCTGGATGAGCACATCATTCAAGGTGACCAGTCTGAAGTTACTGATTTAGTCTAAAATCATTGTCTAGGGTCTGTCTTTAGGCAGGGGAAATAACACCAACAAAGAATGTTTTTGACCAAATCTCTAAATGATGAGGACAGTTTACTCCTCTCCCCTGCCTCCAGATGTGCCCCTCTCTCTACAGCTCTAGAGGAACCACTGGCAAAGAGCTGAGACTAAGTGACTGATTTTTAAAAAAGGCAAATCCTATTTGGAAGTCTTTTAAATCATTCTAAGTGATAGACATTTTTTCCTTTCTTGCAGAGCAGCTGGAAGGAGAATATTGGGTTAAGCCTAAAATTTATTTCTGGTTGTGTGTGATTTTCCAGTATGAGTTAGATTATATAATTTTGTCAACCATGTATTCTTGCATAAATAAAGAGTTATGACAGCAAAAAAACCCAACTGAATGTGGTCCTACTTAGCAAGAGAAATCTGTCTTTCATTCCCTTTGATTGTTCTCAAAACACAAGTTAAAATATAGATACCCCAGGTCTGATTTTTGTTTTTATTTTTATATACCCTGGATGTTCTTCAGAATAGAAAATTTATTAAGAATGTTTTATTTTTTTTCAAGTCAGTCGTATTTCTCAACACTTTTTTTGTGAACCGTAGTTTGTAACATTAAATGCCAACATCTAGTATTCTTCAAGTATCTTCTTTTTCCTTCATTTGGTTTACGCAACAGGGGTTTTTTCCAATGAAGTATCTTCCCTGTGTATGTTTTCTCTGCTTTTGAGAACCAGAAAATTTTTGGTAAACATTTTATTTATGCGCTTTCCTCTTAGCCTGAAAGTCTCTAAAATAATTATCTGCATTCCTTCTCCTCTCTGTCCTGCTTCTTCAGGAGTTAAGGAGTATGGACTAAACACTACCGGTCACCCAGCCCTTTCTGTTCACAGGAGAGCCTCTTTGAACTGCTTGTGACTAACAGCAAAAGTTTTTTTTCTACTTGCTTTCGAGTTCATCCCAGTAGGGATGATTTTTCTCCTATAAAGGGTTTGTCTGTGTTATGAAATTTTTTCTGTAGCCAGACCTAACTCAAGAATGTCACTTGGCCTGGATTATAGGGACAGGAGAAACAGCTTTGCAGAAGACTTTTGCCATTACTTTAGCCTGTAGGTAACAGAATTTGGGATTGCCTTTTTATGTAAGAGAACAGATTTTAAATGGAAATTTAAGCTTCCTGTTTAGCAAGAGAAAGTCTAGTTATAATAGAGGAATAGCTGGACTTCAGGGAAGGTAAAAGATTCCCAGGTATTTTTTAAATATCCTTCTTCATAAAATACAGTTTACGGTAATGGAAGTGCAAGTCCAGTACTTTTCAGAAGTACAATGAACTGTTTCTTAACCCAGAATATTAATATGCCTAAGAACATACAAAAAAGGGTATGCTTTTCTGTTGTCTGGAATCATCCCTCTTAAATTCATAATTTCATCTTTTACATTACTGATTAACTGTTACATGACTATTCATAATCTTTGTGTAACTAATTGGGAGTTTGCAGACCACTTTAATTTCAAGCAGGAAATGTTACTACCAAATACATGGTGCATGGTTTGTTCTGAAAATTACGTAACTTGGCAAAATGTATTATTTAAATTATAGCTGAAGGGGGGTGTAAGGACTTTGCAGGCCTTGGGATGGATCTGCAGGGTGCTGGGGAGAAGGCTATGGTGGGGCATGAAGTTCACTTCACTAGTACTTGGCAGATTCTGTTTTTCCTAGACTGTCATACTAGAAAAACTAAGGCATGCAAGTGATCATGCAGAGTGTTATAGCATTGCAATGGAGAAATTTACCTCTGTCTTGGAAAATATATTCCATAGAGTTAGAATTTCATAATTAATATTTTTATACTCAGATGTTTCTTATTGTTGCTTTTTCTGTTTTCATTGTAGACCAAAACCTCTGTGATAACATACCAAAACCGTCATGCATCATTACTCAGTATAGAATTCATAAGTTCATAATCAGCTAAACCCAGGATTTTTCAGCAGTTTGTTATAGCACTTAACTACTGTAAGTGCTATAATTCTTGATCAGCCTTCCCAAAATAATCAACTGTGTGTAGGTAAAAGCATCCTACTTTTTAATTTTCAACTTTGTTTGTATCTGTTTTCTAATAACTCAAGCACAGGTTTATTTTTTTTTAAACTCTTAACTGGCAAAAAAGGAAAAAGAATTTATAGTTATTATATAAATTATACCTGTAATGTATACAGGTATGTTATCTGTATTGTCCTATTTAGGTTGCAGTGCCTAATTCTTTCTAAACCATTCTCTCCTTCCTGTTTTCCATAGCATCACAGTTTGGATACCAAATGTCACGCTTCTACGTGCAACCAGGCAACATGCCTGCTGCTATATTTAGCCTGTTCACAAGTCCTAAGTTAAATGCATACTTATAGAATGTGTTTAAAAGGGAAAAAAATAAAAAGGCAGGGGGGGACACACAGCAATTACTGGATGACTACACTGAAGAGTAAGAATCACACAGATCTCTTTCATATTGACTTTCTGTCAGATTAGGGATTATATATATCACCTTTATTGTTTGGCTGCTCCATTTCCAGTGAAGATAAGAATCTACTTTTAACTGTTTCTTGCAATTAAGGAATTCCTCTTTAAGGAATTAATTGGACAGCCTGATAACATTTACTTGCAGGGTAAAGCCTTCTAACAACTGTAAATGTAAATTTTAAGTAAATAGCTATTATTGTTTTGTCAGTATTCTTCAAAAGAGAAGATACACTTTAGAGGTTATTTTATAATAATGATTTTAATTTTTTTTTTAGTGTAGACTTTTTAGCAAGAATGCATCATTGAATGAATGCATGCAATTTAATACATTGCATGTTTCTGTGGAAATCCTTCAGTTGAAGTATCATCTGTAATTCATCCAGTTCTACCACTGCTCGCTGACTTCTACTCTGCTTCCTAAATCGGTTTCTTTACAGTGATTCTACCTAAAGGGACTATTAAAATTCAGAGGCACTGAATCATGCAGAGCAAGAATGTTTGTGCATGTGTCATGCAAGCTAATAAGCAAGAAAGTTTATACAAGCAAAGACTGTCTTGTTTTATACGGATGTAATCAGAGAGCTTTTTCAAAGCACAGCTACTTTGTTTCCACTTCACAGTAGAACTTATGTTGTGATTAATCAATTATGAATGTATTAGATAATAACTTCTAAGATGGGTAATTATTAATTAATAACATTACTCTGCAACTTACTATAGAATTACTATGCATATGAAAACATAATCTGAAACACACAGTCAGTGAAAATTGAGTTGGGGGAGCAACATCATGCTGCCATAGATGGAGAACTTGGAAAGCTCTAGAGAGTTAGAAAAGCTAAAAAAGAGAAAACTTCTTGCCTCGTGCAATTTGTTTTACAATATTTTAGCCTCAGTAGGCACTCAGCTTCCATTTTTGTGAGGAGTGTCTTGATTAACAGGCTTGATAGGTGGATCATACTAACATAAGGACAGAGCAAATTCTTTGGAGTCCTGATAGCTGAAATAATAAGAATACAACCCCACATCTTCATGTAAAAGGAGAATGGCAGGATTACAGCAAATGTAATGTGGTCTGAACATTGATTAACACAAGACCTTGTCAGGAGCCTTTATTAAAATAGGCAGTCTCTATGGTTTAGTACTTTCATTGCCACTGAATGAAGCAAGTTTGTTCTTAAGCAGCAATCTGTCTTTCTTAGGCATTATAAAAGCCCTGTGCTGACTTTCTGCAAAGGCACGAATGTCATTCCCTGACAGTACTTTTTTTTTTTTTTTTCCCTATCCTTGGATGGCTTAAAATCAAAGAGTAAGTGAAGGCCAGGATAAATTTAGTGTACCTTTGATATTTCTCAGAAGAAAGATAAGCATGTGTCAGAAAGAAGGAACAGAGGTACGAAATATGTAAGAAATCCCAGGCATCTTAGATTTCTTAATGTTTTCACATTATTTCTTAAAAAGGATCCGTGTGGCAGTGGGATACATGAGTCTCACAGTGCGAATATTCAGCTTGTTTCTGAGTAAGAGATAGAAAGGTAAGGAAGAAAATGAAAGAAATAGTTTATAGAATTTACCATAATTAAACCTATTTTTTCTCATGTGAGAGTCATAAAATTAGTGTATTTGTATATGTCATGTGCGTTAACTTTCAGGCTTGATCTGGAAATGTATGAATTTCAAGGAGTCTGCCCCAGAAAAAAAAATGCTCAGAGAAGTACATAAAAAGAACTTTGTTTTAAATATTAAGCATGCAGTAAAATGATTGAAGAATAATGCAGATAGAGTATTTGCATCTTTTCTGTTTGAAAACAACTGATATGATGGCTGCAATCTTTATTTTTTTAATAGTTATATTTATAGTCAGGACCTTAAATTTGAAAATGGAAGATTGTCAGCTGGTTGCCCAGTTATTCAGTAATCTCACATCCTACATAAGAAAGACATTGACGTGTTGCAGCACATTCAGAGAAGGGCAACAAATCTGACAAGGGGTCTAGAGCACAAGCCTTATGAGGAGGGGCTGAGGGAGCTGGGGTTGTTTAGCCTGGAGAAAAGGAAGCTGAGAAGAGAGACCTCATCACTTTCTCCAACTACCTGAAAGGAGGTTGTGGCAAGGGGGGGGTCAGTCTCTTCTCACCAGTCAATGGGAGATAGGACAGGAGGAGATGAACTCCAGTTGCTCCAGGGGAGGTTTAGATTGGACATTAGGAAAAATTTCTTCACTGAATGGGTTGTCAAGCTTTGTAATGAACTGCCTGGGGAAGTGGTTGAGTCACCATCTCTGGAGGTATTTAAAAGATGTGTAGATGCAGTGCTTAGGGTGTCTTAAGGGTATTTTCTAACTAAAATGGTTCTATAATTTTTGGAAAGTATGCACAAAAAATAACTCCTCCCGTATGCAAGTGGGATCTACATTAACAGTGTAGGGGGCTTAGAGCAGAACCTTTCTGTCTTTATTAACATTAAAATTTATTTCTCCATATAATGCAAACAAGTGTCACATTTCAAATCCTTTTAATCGATAAGGGACCAAAATATGTTAGGTACTAATAAAAAAAAAAAATTAAAGGCAAACAATTCTCTTGTTTTTCCTGTGAGGATAATTCTCTCTCTTCAGTGCATGTCAATTTTGTCTCATTCCTCGTTCAAACTCTTTTTTTCTGGTGGTCTTATTGCTGCTGCCATAACTGATGTGAAGTATGGTCTAACTTCTCTGTGCCTTTTATATATGCTTACCTTTACTCTACTTTAAGGGGTTTCTTGGTTTATTTTACACCATGTTTTATACTGCAGTTTACAACTGGAGTTGCTGTTAGATGATGTATCTATATAATGTTTAGAGTGCTATGTTTCATCCAAGCATCTTACCCTAGTTCGCATGCCTCCTCGAAATGTTAGCTCTATCATAAAATAGTTATATAACTTCTATAACATTAAACTTAGATGCTTCCCAGGTTATCACTGACAATCAGAAAAGTACTGTATCTGCACTAAACCTGTATTAAGAGACCATCTTATTTTCTCCCTTATTGTATTGTTTGTGCTCCTATGAAATCTGCAGTTTTTAACAGCGGGCATATATTCTCTTTTCTTCTACACCTCAGAATACTTGGATCCAGAAGTGACTGAATTTACTTCTTAATAATGCCAGTATTTGTCCAAGCTATCTTTTGTCTTTCCTAGAACATCTTGTTCAATTGCTCCAAGCTAAGTTTTGTCAGTATGGGCAAGGACTAGGGTGGTGCTTCAGAAGTCCTACATGCTTGAGTATTTTTACAAAAGAATTTTTTCACTTTCTAGTGCTATTGCACTATTGTTATTGTCAGCTTTTCCTTGAGTTTAAACATTCACTAAACATTTTATGTCCACTCTCTTGTTCAAATAGGATGGATCCTTAAACTGCTCATTTAAGTCCCAGGAGTGGGGCTTTGACTAGGGTGTTGAAGTGGTGTAGGTCCAGTGAAGATGTGGAAAGGCAGGGAGTCAGATGAGTTTAGTTCCTCTGAGCACTCTATAGGCAGCTGCTGCTACAAATGTGAAAAAAACTCCTACATGCAAGCAGTCACTGACTCTTCTCTGGTGTATGGATTTAGTTGTAGAATTTTGGAAAAGTGCTAGAGGGAGCCAATTCAGTGATCGTTCTCGCTCCTTTTACCTCAGGAGTGCCTGGGTCATCTCTATAAGACTGTGCTGCAGTGTAGCCAGCACATCTCAGATGTGAGGGCCCTCGCTAGCAACCTGTTCCTCTAAACCTGGCACGTCTTCCCACAGCTTGTCACAGGCTAACCTGAAATTATTCCCCTTCAAGCCTTCTTGTGCACCCCCAGCCTACACATGGGTGGGGTGGAGTGAGAAGCAGAAAAAACCTTGGCTGTGTTTAGAAAATACCTTACTCTGCTCAGCCAGTAACTAAAACATCTCTGCATTATCAATACTGTTTCCAGCACAAATAAAAAACGTAGCCCCATACCAGCTACTATGAAGAAAATTAACACTAGCCTAGCCAAAATCAGCACAACTAGGAAAGCTTTTCTAAAAAAATTTTATAGAGTAGTTAGTCTATATTATGTATAGAGCCAGAAATCTTCTATTGTCCTCACTTTACTGTAGTTTTCGGTATGAAACACCCAAAATTCAAAACACTAATCTGTTTTGTTTGGGGAGGTTTTGTAGCAGGTAGCAGGAAGTGTCTGGCTGTACGATTTTGGCAGTGTCTTCATTCTAAATTGAAAAATATTGATGAATGAAGGAGCAAAGATTTGATTAGATAATTATGATTAAACCAGACTGACAGAATTGTGTCTTCTGCTTTGCCTGTGGGTTTTTTGCATTAACAGTTGAACAACAAATCTGAAAAGTGACAGAATCAAATCTTAGCAAAATAAATTGAGATAAATTGTGTAGTATTAACTGGTTTTCTATCCCTGATAATTTGATGCCTGATAGAAGTTGATTAGGTGCTCCTGTTTTCCAAGACCTTTTTAACTTATGATCCGTGGACACGCACATTCAATAGACAACTCTAAGGAGGAAAGAACACTAAGAAAGATACACTTCTTGTCAGCAGGCTTTTATTTACTTTATGAAGGACTGTACTCTTCTGAGAAAGCTTTGAAGCACTGAGGACCATTGAAAACCACTGGTCTGAAAATGAGGAGAAAAAAACAGAAAATAATAAAGATACTAATTATTTAGTTATTTTTATTTCTTTGCATCATTGTATGACTATTAACTTTTATTTTTAATGCTTTGCTTCTAATGAGAGATGATATCTGACTCATTGTTCGTGTTCTGGAAAGTTCTGCCTCATGGCAAAATTACTCAGGCCAATATTTGGACCCTTGCCAGGCTGCTACTGCTTGGAGGTAAAAATGAATTATGAGAGTCAACTATCTCTTTAATGATCTGCTGTTTATTAACAAACAGGATATGGAAAACATATTTTTTCTGACTGCAGGAAGAACAAACAGCAGGCAATTTCCTTGCCTGAAACACCATCACTGCCTTTTCAGCCTGGCCTGTGTACCATGGATTTATTTTTTAAACATGTACAAGGACACATATTGGCAGCTTCTCTAGTTTTCTGCTGCCTGGTCCTTGGCTTTTGCTTGCTGGTGAATTCTGAAGGTACAGTTTCATAATATAAGCTGTTCTATAGTGGAGTAATTAAAGGCATTTCTGCTTACTCCATCATGCAGACCCACTTGTTTCATTGCAACAAAAAGTTAACTGTCACTGCCTGAGAGGAATAGGTTGGGAAGTCTTTGAGTTTGAACGGTTCAATCTGGTGGAACTGTGGCTTGACATTGCTAATATAATTACGACCGTATTTTACCAGGTTAAAAGTCCACTTAGTCCCATATGCCATATCATGTCTTCAGCCATGAGGAATAGCAGCTATCATGGGGAAAAATATAGGACTGGGGCACAGCATACAATGAGAGATACTACGCTCTCATTGTATCAAAACAAAAAATCAAAATCTTCTCCCAGCCTCAAACAGTTTAACAATTAGGCACTGGGTGAGCCCAAAGTTTTTGTTTGTGTTGACTACACTATGATGGATCTTTCTTCTGCAGATGTGCTTAGTTACCAATTGAAGCAGTATGGACGTTTGGTATCTTCAACGTTGTGCAAGAGTACTTTGTTTTGTACCTATTATCAGCTACTTTAATCTGATGCCTCATATTATTCAAAGAAAGGTGATAATCAGTCATTATCTGTTGGTCTTTATTCTATTTCAGATTTGATAGACTTCCATTACATCCAAGATACATCCAGTTTAGCAATGTAGCCTGTGTTATCACCACTCCCCCAAAAACACCTCAGCCCCTTGGAACCTGATAGTTGTGTTGGTGCCTCAGCATTCAGCATCTGTTGACTTCACATCTGCGGCTCCATATCAAAACCTCAATGATGCATCCATTTAGTCTCAATGTAGGAGAACTATTGTACAATCATAGACTTCTAGTATGGTTTGAGTTGGAAGGGATCTTTAAAAATCATCTAGACCAACCCTCCCTTGCCATGAGCAGGGACATCTTCCACTAGATCAAAGCCCTGCCCGACCTGACCTTGAATGCTTCCAGGAATGGATCATCCACAACTTCTCTGGTCAACCTGTTCCACGGTTTCACCACCCTCATTGTGAAAAAATTCTTTATTATATCCAATTGAAATCTACCCTCCTTCATTTTAAAACTGTTGCCCCTTGTCCTGTCTCTGCAGGCCTTGCTGAACAAATGTGAGCTCTCTTGGACATTCATAGGGGAGGTCAAATCTGTCTGCTTCAGGAAAGTCTGTGGTTAGCTATGGATTGTCCTTAATACACATCAGCATTTTGCGATGTATGTGAATTAAAAATATATCATATCGCATACCCTCAACTATCCTCACTCTCTTTCTTGCTTTTGTCTGTGAAAACTAAACTGTTATCTCATAAGTGCTTTGGGAGTGTTTTCTCATGTCAATATTTCCAGTTTTCTTTCAGTGTGGGACATCAGTTGTGTGAAGAAGAGTCTCAGGATTTCTTTCTGCTATTCTCCTCTGTCTTTAGGTTAAGCTGCTTTTTTCACACTTGGCTCACAGTGCTGTAACAGCTATGCTTTCTACTCCCTGAAAAATTTCAGGGAGTAGATGAGACTATTTCTTAGTATGCTATACAAAGGACATACATATACTTTCTTTCAGAAAAAAGAGTTCTTGCATGAGTCTTGTTGACCTTGACATTATCATCTGCTTCCCTTTTGAAATAGCTGCTTAAAACCAGAAGACTACAAATCAAGTGGTGTTCACCTATTTCTTTAATTTGCTCATTTGTGCAATGAGCTCAATAAATTAGTATTTTTGATCCATTTTAACTTTGAGTTTGCCACTTTATTCTTAGAGGTAAGGGTTTGAATTTGGGATTTATTTTGATGAAAGATGTATAATATATAAATCAAAAAGTGAAGAAAATACTATTCTTCAGTAACAGATATTTATAAAATGTAACCTAAGAGAAAAAAGGGAAAATTATGTAATTGAAACTGGAAAGCACTCAGATGTTTTAAAGAATCCTTTGTGAAATACTAAAATTGCTCAAAGGAGGTTCTTTAATTCCAGGATAAGAGGTTGTCTCTCTGCTCTGTTCAATTACTAGTGAATGCTATGTGGGTATTTGCAACAAACCCCTGTGTGAGTATTGAGCTATTGCAGTTTGTCTTTAATTCTTATAGAAATTGTAGATTGGTATGGGCCTGCAGCCTGATTTAATTGAAATTTGACTCTTCTTTTACTGTGCTGTATAAGGGTCTTTTAAGTTTGGGAAGGGTCAAAACATAATGTAAACTATATTTAGTTGCTGGAGGTGAAGCACAGTTAGTGGTTTTAACTGTGATGAAACAGAAAGAAGCATTCTGATAAGTCAGCTGACGATGAAGCTTGTCATTCCTTACTCAAGCAAGAGTCTTATATAGCTTTAGGTTAAAATTAGGAGTTTATGAAGGTGGTCACATCTGTGGGAGAACTAATCAAGTTCCATGTCCCACCCATTTCCTTCATGTTCCCTACTTTTTAAGAGACTCGAGTTGATTCACTAAATTATGACTCTTTTGATTGAAAAAAAAAAAAAAAAGGAGAAAAAAACAAAGAAAAAGAAATATGACACTTGAAAAGGCTTTGAAAATATTTAAGTATCTTATTTTTTCCTATTGGAGGAAGCTCCAAGCCTCCCATTTACTTATTTAATCTGTCATTCCATTGCACCCAAGGGCAAAGTGTCATTTCTGTGTGCTTCAGTAATTTTGTACAGCACAGAGAGAACAAACAAATATCAAGTGACTGAGGCCAAAGTGGATTTCATGCAGGAAGCTATGTTTCCTTCCCCCCCTGCCCCTCCATACATTTTTAACAGAGATTTTCTTGATTGTAAAGTAGTAAGTAGACTTCTGACCTGGAATTTTATAAATATGTTTATAATTGCAGTTGATACAAACCATAGGTCAAAAAGGGCTCTCAGAATACACCATTTTTTCACTGACTTACAGACAGTGGTCTGATAAATATCTGGATGCAGTGAATGAACTGCCTAGGAAATCAAAAGGATCTTCCATTGCAGATTTACAAAATACAGTGTTAGATAATAATACCTGTAGGCAGTTCTCAGTGTTGTTTTACAGATTTCATTGCCTATCATAATGATATAGAACATCAAAAAGATCTTAGAATTCTCGCTTATGAATTATTTGTTTTAAATTTAACTGGATAAGATAGTACAATATTTTGGTTATTTTAGAAGCTTAAAACAGAGCTCTGAATCTGAGCTGAACAAATCTTATTAACTGATGTCATGTTTCTGATAAGCGAGACACTATGCTATTTGACTAGAAGATACAAAATGTCTTTAATGAAATAATAGAATTTAGGATGATACATATTTTAGTAGGATACCATATTGCCGAAACTAGGTCTTAGGAGATTTATGATACTAAAATGATAGTTTGTTTATTTAATTGGCATTTCATGATCACTGGTGGTATTAAAATGATGAATGAAATAAAGAAGTTCGTTTAAGAGTAGGAAATTGCTATAATTAAAAAGTACAAATCATACGTAGCTTACAACACACAATATCTAAACAAGTTTTATGAGAAATTCTAGTATCATTTAGAACAAGTATTCCCTGTTAAGTAGCCAGAGATCGCCTTTTTCTGGCTTAAACAGACGACAACCATTTATTGTATCAGTGTCATATTCTACTGAGCAAAATGGTTCTCTGGTATGTTGTATGCATCTAAATTTGAAATCAGGAGTGAAATTCCACATCATTTTTTATAATATGCAATATGTACAATATTGCAATATGTATCCGATATGTGTAACTGAGATTATCCTTATAAAGAATCATTGTGTTTAGGCACAGTTAAGAAGTATCTGCAAGCAAAACAAATTCTGGAGATGCATTGTTAGCAGTTAGCATTCAGGGTAAGTTGATTTAAGTCTGGTTTTGGCTTACTGTGAAGGAGAAGAGCAGTTTTACAATTTAGAATCAAATTTAGTTTTTGTGGTTAGAAGTCTGGACTGCTACCTTTTTAAGAATATCTGCTGGTATTCATATTATAAAAAAATAAAATCAGTAGTCATGACCAGATTTGTTTACAGCTGATTATTAATCCATACACTTATGTAAAGATCGAGGGCAAATACAGTTCAATCAAACTGAATCAATAATAGTATATTATAAAATAATATATAGTATATTATTGTATTATATTATAGTACAGCCAAGATTTCAGCATCTTGGTGCCTAGAAGTTTCCATCTAGATACTTTTGATGGGGAAGACAGCTGAAGAACATGATCTTTAACTGGTAGTATTCTTCAGCCATCTTTGAAACTCTCAGCACTATTGTACAATTGTATGTTTCTCTGTACCTGGTGTAATAGCACACTTTGGAATATACCATGATGTCCCTCTAGAAAGGTTACCTTACTTGCTTAGCCAACTATAACATTTTACTGTTTTTTTGAAACAGCTTGTTTTTCTGCAGCAGTCTTTCCACGTTTGTATTCTCAAATAAACATTTCTGCTCTTAAGGTTTATTGTTTCTCACTTCATTCCACTGTATTTTTAAGTGTCCTGGTTAGAGATGTCAGCCTAGAAGCAGCTTTCACTTTACCTTTTGTTTTAATTCTACCTAGAAGAAATTCGTCAGAATAGAGTTTTATAAATACAAAAATGGCATATGGTGTCCCTTTCCATTGTAGGAAATATTGTCAATAAAGCAATAATTTTGCTGCATATCAAGCACAAGCTATTCAGAGATTACTGAATTCATTTCATTTGTTCATTTGTTCCTGTAAGTAAAGAAAAAAACCCTAATGTTTTCTAGTTACTTTTTGAGGTGGACAATTCAGAAGGCATAGACATTCAAAGCAGTTGTTTTGAAAGGTCTCTGAGAATGTGGTGCCATGGTGTGATGAAGTGGAGGACAGGATAAAAAGTGTTATATAAAAGGATTAAAAACTCTTCTTGTGTAAATATACCCATCCCTGCGGGTGGGATGAACATCAGTCATCTAATTTGGATTAAAAGATATATCTAGTTTGGAGATGACCGACTTCTGACTCTAAGAAAAAAAGCTGTAGTCAAGCTACAGCTATTTCTCAGAACTACATCTTTTGGAGACTTAAAGCCTGCACAGATCCTGACTTTTTCAAGTTTCTTTATTCAATGTATTGTTAACAGATTTTCTAGCAAGTGGTAGCTCATTTTTTTTTCTTGTGACCATTTGTTGTTTTCAGGGATTTTTATCAGAAAAAAATTATTTTTGGAGTCCCAGTTCTGTAGAACACATTACACAAAGTGATAATTACAGTACACATGAGAAGTTTTAGCCATGTTGCAATCCACATGTATAGTTAAATGTATAAAAGATGCTTGTGAATACTTCATTTTGGAGTTGGCAGTGCCTAACAAAAGAAGAAGAAAGAAGAGACATAAATTAATGTTGATTCAAGCAGAAGATGTAATGGCTTATCTTAGAATACGGTTTATGGGCTAGGAACAGCCATTGGGAGATAGAAAAGGATGGAAAACAGTATAGGCTGCAGGATGCTTTATTGCAGAGATGAAGCAGAAGTGTCAGTGTCAAAAGCCCCACCCACACATAAAATGTATCTAGCTTCTGCACTTAAAAATGACTAAACTGCAAATTTACGGAATTAGATATTAATTTGGATTAAGTGGAACTGCTGTTTGCTGGATTGTTAATGGAAGGACTTGAAATAGAGCTGTGAGGTTTTGCATTGTTAAAAAATGCTTTTTGTGGCTGTCGGTACCTTGATCTCTAGGGCTCGGGTTTCTTTCCTGTGAAGCTTTGCAGGTTTGCACATTCCCTGCTTTTTCAGCCGGAGTTTGATGTGTGAATTCACAGCAAATTTAGTGGGAAAGAGGAAACATAACCAGTTGATAAGCTTGGCTCTTTCTGTCAGCTCCTTGCAGCACCCCAGGCGAGCTTAGAAGCCTATCACATGGTGCAGGAATGCTTTCACCTCCAACGGGAAAACCAGTGTTGTCTTAAAGGCTTGTGACAGTGAGGAGAGAGCAGAGAGCCCGTCCTTGGAGACTTGAGAGCTGGCTCTTCTTTCCGCACCAATGTGGGGATTTGACAGAGCAATTTCATGACTGGCAGAGAAAACCTGATGGCATTCTTGCTCCTCACTGACAGAGCAGCTTGGGCAGGATATGTGGAGGAGTTTATTTTAAGTAACTAAATAAAAACTTCAGAAACATTACAAATATTAACCAACAGCTTAACCAACTGCCTCCTTCTCAAGAACGCTTTGATGTATTTCCAGTTTAAACGCAGCATGTCTCTGTGAAATGAAGTGATACGGCACACTGCTTTTGACATACAGCATTGCAGATATTGTCATCTACTTTGGCCTGGCCAGTGAGAGCCAGTAAGCCTCTTTTCTGTCCTGCATTCCTTTCTCCTCCTCCCCAGCTGTGAAAGTGTTGGATGGAGATGGGGGTGAGGCTGAGCGCTGTTTTGCCATCCCAATTTTGTGCTGTCAGAAATTTGTTCCTTTATGCCCTAAATGCCTTGTAAGAATTATTATTGCTGGTGAAGGCCAACATCCTCATCGTATAGTCATCATGGTTGCTGGAAACGTGCTTCATGGTCTGTAGGGGCTTTAATGGTGTGGCCTTCCTTCTGTTCAAGAGTACAAAGATGCCCAGAGCACTTCTCTGTCCACTTTAAACATCTCAGAGGACTGCCACTGGAACTTAGAATGGGTAAAGGCAAATGTGTGCCTTCTCCAAAGAGGATGTAAAGTTGTCAAATATCACCATGCTTTTCAGCCATCATCTTGCGCAGGTAAAGAGATACTTGGTCCATCTCCTGCATGGGACCTAAGAGGCTAATGAGGCTTTCAAGACAGGCCATATTAAAACTTCAGGTTTTGAGGTAAAGATGGCCCATTGCTTGTATCATTAAGGATCAACAAATGGTATCTAGTAGTTTTAGGTGGAAAACATTATTTCCTTCCTCCTTGTCCTTGACCACAACACTCCTCCTCTCATTTTCATTGTTATTTGGATCAAATCACACATATTGGCCTTGGTATAAGTAGGTTTAGAGGTTTCAGTTAAAGTTACAGGAAACCTTCTCAGATGACTTTTAAAACTGAAGTCACATTGAGCTTGTACTCTAATACTTTTTTGTCTGATGTTAAAATGTATACCTTATCGTGGTGTGTTAGTGAATTGTTTTCTTATATGGAAATAAGAATCTATTAAAAATCTTATCAGAAAAGAAAGGAGGAAGAGGAAGGATGATTTCAAATGCGTTTACTGTTTTACTGCCATTTTTCCCAATGCCACAAAATCTCCCATTAAGAATTACTCTATCTCTTTTCAAGTTTATTTGTGGAATATGGCTACACCTGAAAAACATACGTTGCACTGATTCAGACCAGTTATGATCAGACTTTGAAATCTTAATGTAATGAGGCCAGGTGGTTGCTCCAAATTGCTCCTAGTCAATATTTTGTGATTTTAATTTGGGAATGTTGCAGGGATTCATCCTACTCTTGTATTATTTCTGATCTATCACATTGTTTGCTGGTGGGTGGCTGTCATTTGTTGACATGACATGTTTGTTTTATATGGGTCTGCTAATGTTACGCAACTGCTTGGCAGTTACATTGTCAAAGGAGAAGTGATAAAAGACTTGTGAGAAATATTTATTATGACCCTTTCTTTATCATAAAAAAGTTTCTGTGGCTTTTCTTCCTTATTCTGTAATGATTTTGTGGAACCATATCACATTTTGTATCCAGGTGCATTTCTATCTATATTGCTTTGCTCAACTACTAGAGTAATTGAGATTTGAGGTTAACATTTGTCAACAGTCAGTTTTCATAGACAGTGCAGTATAAGCTTACACTTTTATAGGGAGTGGCTGTAAAATCTTCAGTATTGCAATGGTAAGATATGTTTGATTTGTGATATTGACCTTGCATACACAACAAGAAAATCTTGATAGAAAAGAATTCACTTCATGAGTAGTACTTGGCTGCAGGGAGTTAGAGAGATCAGCTTTTCATAGAGCGGTAGATGACTGTGGTAAAAATACCTGGTCATTCAGATACCTGAAAGCTGTTTGTGGAGTAGTGCAAGGAATGTGCAGTGGAGTGACTGGGCTTTCCCACACTGCTGATTTGCTGAATTCTAGAACTCTAAGCACAGAGATAGCATTCATCTCTATATTTGCTGATAAATCTTACATATATCAGAAATACAAAATGCAAAGTGAGTAGTAGAACTGTGAATACTTGAAACCATTCAAAATTAAATCTCTGATCTGGCTAGAATGTATGTGTAACCAGTTGTTGGGTTTTCACATTCATACCTGTACGATGGGTACATTTATTATCTAGGCATATAACTGCAGCTTGTATATACAGTATGCATACCTTGCCAAAGGATGACTTAGACTTTGACATATGACAACATCTAGTTGGTTGGCTCTCAGTAATGACTTCATATTGCTATCCCAGAACCATAAATATGCTGTCTTCATGGTTTTTGCTTCAGTAGTTTCAGGTGTAATGTGTTGTTTGTTCAGATGTGCTTGCCATCTCTAAAGTACATTAATGTACCCTGAGAAAGCAAAGTGATTGGCACAGAAATGAATAATTACAATAATGACTAGTTGTTATTCTTGTTTATTCTGAGGAGTATTCTAATTAACTGCTCAGGATATATCTACTTCCTACATAGCTGTCATCTATATTAATTGCTGAGGTGGAATGCAGTTGATTTAATATTGAATCCTTCACCTGGAAATAGTGTTGACTGCTTGTTGTAGTTTAACACCAGCCAGCAGCTAGAACCATGCAGCCACTCTCTCACTCTTCCCCCAAGTTGTGATGGGGAGAGAATCAGAAGACTCAAAGTGAGGAAAACTCCTGGGTTGAGATAAAGACAGTTTAATAATAAAGCAAAAGCTGTGCTCATAAGCAAAAGAAAACAAGGAATTCATTCACCACCTCCCATTGGCAAGCAGGTGTGCATCCATCTCAGGAAGGCAGGGCTCCAATATGTATAATAGTCACTTGTGAAGACAAATACCATCACTCTAAACATCTTCTCCTTCCTTTTTCCTCTCCCATCTTTATATGCTGAGCATGATGTCACATGGTCTGGAATATCCCTTTGGTCAGTTGTATTCCCCTCTGAACTTCTTGTGCACCCCTAGACTACTCGCTGGTGGGGTGGGGTAAGGAGTAGAAAAGGCCTTGACTGCCTAGCGGTAACTAAGAATACCAGCGTGCTATCAGAAGTATTTCTCATCCCAAATCCATAACATAGCATGAAAACAGCTTCTAGTAAAGAAGGTAACTCTATTCCAATAGAAACCATGACACTCTTGTACATACCTGTTGTTTAACCATATGCCCATGTACTTCTGCTGCCACCAGGCTCCTAGAGCAGTTCCTAAGGCAGCTCCTGGAGCAGCCTTAAAAGTGCTGTGGGGAAAGGGGCAGGTTGGAATTCCCACAGGCTATGAATTAGGAATATTTCCATCCACCCTTTCTACTCCTGTTTCTTGTCCTCAACTTCAGGAACCAACACCAATGTGCTGCAAAATCTATGGCAAAATAGATCCTTTTTGGATGAGAATAAGTAATGGTGTTAACTGTGTGAAATAGGGATGCTGTTGATAAAGTAGATTAGCAGAAAAGTTTAGTGGTATGTATAGGCAGAAGTCTTATTTGGAAAAGTAGAAAGGTAAGGTAAAATGACAGAGGAAAAGGAGAGCCTGGCCACTGAAGTGGGAAGGTACTAAAATCAGAGGTGTTGAGCAAGTGTTCACTTGGCAAATGAGAAAGACCGTGGATGAGTCCCTCACACTAACAGGTGTTTCAATGCAATTACATAAACTATGTTTAGCCATGACTGATGACTTGATATTAGAAGATGCGATAATGCAAATCAACGTAATAAAGTAGTACATTTTATTTTCTTGCCAGACTTTAATGTTTTTGATTGACCTGTATTTTTCTAATGATTTGACAACAGGATTTTCCAAAATGCATTCCTTCTTCCTGTTCTTTTTGGGGTCCATAGAGAATAGGGTTTCATCATTTGCATAAAAAGGAATAGGAGTTTTTCATCTCTACTTTTATCTGACATGAAATGTTAAGCTTTTACAAGTCTTCCAAGTTTCTCAGATCTTTTTTAGTCCATGTGAACTAGAAACCTCCTTTTTGGTGATCTGAAGATAAGCAAAGTTTTGTAAATGAAAACACACAGGTTTACCATGTCTTCCTTCTGCTTCTATTATCTATTTTTATATTAATTGTTTTGATTTATTTGTTGTTTTGGAAGGATTTTTCATAGAACTTTTAACAGCAGGGAAAGAGGTAGTGTTTGAGCATTTCAGCTGAAGTACTGTTTCTGCTTCTAGGTCCAGTGCTTCAGGAAAGATTAGGACTGTGGGATAAAATTCATGAGAGAGAATTTGAAATTATATGAATCTAAGAAACTGATCACTGAGAAGAAAAGCGTCATTACAATGGCTCCTTAGAAAAAAAAAAAAAGAAAATGAAGAGGAGATACTGTAACCCTTACTTAACCAGGAGGCTACTGCAGAGAGGAAGAGAATTTATATTTCCATTCTGTAAAGGATATGACAAAAGCTAACAGGATTGCTTTTCAGAAAGAAAGATTCAAAAGTATATTGGTATATTCAGTTTGGATAAGAGGGCTGACAAAACAACCATTTGCACTTTATCCCAGGTTGGTTTGTTTTTTTCTTTTCCTATGATCATAGGGAAGGAGGGGGCAAATGACTGTGTAATAACTGGCTCTGAGGAAAAAGCAGTTCTACAAAAAGTTGTATTTGAAAGCCATATTTTTGCTAAGCAGGAAGGCTTTGTGAAATCTGCTAAGTTTAATTTTTGAGAACTAAAACTGTAAAATTATGAATAAATCATTAATTAAGAAGTGAGAAAATAAAGTTGAGGAATTGTTAGGGATTCCTTATTCTTTATGGTGATGCTTAGTAAGTTTTGCAGTTCAGCAATATGCCAATCCTGAGTCTCTAGTTAGCTGTGAGGGCGATTCACATTTGACATACACGTCTGAGCTGTCAATTTGCAGCAAAAGAGGAGGGTAGGTCATGTTTCCAGTGTTAATTTAGATTTGACATCTCATTTATACCTGGGAAAGTCTGTTAGAAAATATTAGAACACAAATAATGCTGGCACAGCAGGCTTCTCATAAAGAAATTGTGTTGACTTTCTTCCCACAAAGTTAGGAAATAAATGCACCTAATATTAGAAATCTCTCTGATAATTATAGAAAGATGCTACATTAGATATGGCATTCTCCAGCCATTGGTTTCCTCCCCAGGAAGAAAGAGGCAAGACCTACTGAGTGCTAACAATATTGAAACTTCTTCCAGGAAGAGTAATTGCGTTCTAATTTAGATTAAAATTCTGTGTACATAAGTGGATGTGAAATACTTCAATTTTATTGTCTCTGTGTATTTATAGAAGTAGAACTGAGTGTTATAAGCATCTCTGAATGCCACGCATTAAGAAATTATATCTCAGTGTAACTAGTTTTTAGTGCCCATATAATTTTATAGAAAATTTTATTTGAACTTGTAATATTGAAAAGGGTGAATCTTTACTATTTGAAAGGATCTCACCCCTATCTTTTCCATTGGTGATGATATTTACAGATGCTTTGATGACGCTATGTTTGGGTGTGGTATGTGTGTGTTCATTTTACAGAAGATGAAAATAATCTGATCTTTTGATTATTGTTTTGGGGGACCAAAGGACACTCCTTGAGAGTCTCTATATGGTTTCCTCTAGTTACATTGAAAGGCACATTACTCTTTCACGGTAGCTGACATCCTGGATCTCCTGTAAGAAAGCAAAAAAGGACAAGGGCAAGTATCCACGTGGGTTTGTACCATTTCAGAAAACTTGAGAGTGTGAGGACAAGAGAAAAATAATTTCCTATGGACAATTTTGAACCCTGTAGATTCACCTCAAACCTGCATAGGATGCTTGAAAGCAAGTCACAGAGAGGGATACAGGAGTAAGTGGTGTTAGCAGGAAGTCTCCAGTCCCCTGAATGCATCTGCTAGATTCGCTCTTCAATTTCTGTTACATCTTGATGATCATGAATGCATAATATGGCAAAATAGTGTTATTTAACAAAAGAACAAAAACGTCCCTATGGCTGGGTGTCTTGCACAAGCTCAGATCATCCCTGGAGCTCATCCAGGCCTCAGGTCTGGTTTCGGTGAGTTTCATGGCCTTGGCTTGTGTTTTGCTCCTGTTCCGCTCATAGGGGGTTAGCTCTTTGAGACAGGCAAACATCTGAAAGTTTTAAAACTAGACAAAACTACTCTAAGGTTTCACACCTTATCTATAACAGAAAAANACAAAACTACTCTAAGGTTTCACCCCTTATCTATAACAGAAAAAAAACTACAGAAAAATTACTAAACCCTGTATCAATAGCCACTTACTTGTTCTTTGCAACATACTGAATACATGTAAAGTGTTTAAAATACCAGAAACATTAAGAAAAAAAATAGTAAACGTAGAAGTCTTTTCAGAGTATTTGAGCAGGAAAAAACATCAGTTCTTTTAATACCAAAACCTGAAGTAAAATACACCTTTCAACTTAGTTTTGCCCACTCAAAGTAGGAATATACATCACTGGTAACTCCTAGGCATAAATCAATATTTGCTCAGGCAACTAAATAAGTTTTAGATACAACACATGATAGGCACAATGGATCTATCATAGTTTAAATGTGTAATAAAGTTAGCAATGTCAACTCCAGATATTCAAAAATAACCTTCAAGCTCCAGAAAGCCTTGACTTATGTTTTCTTTCATTCATCTGCTGGTTCCTAAATTTTCAGAGGTCCATTGGATCTTATTTTCATACAGCTAAGGATTAGAAATTTACTTTATTTTTAATGCAAAGAGTGAGTTTCTCACATTCTTTGTCACATACCATAAAATATAACAGTACGGCTAATATCATAATTGGCGTGCTGCAGTGGTACTGCTTAAAGAAGCTATATATGTCTAATAAATGAAATGTGATCCTGTAGTACAGTTAAGATCCAAAGATGTCTTGGATTTAATTGCTTGATTCATGAAAGGAAATGACAAATGCAACAGGAGTAAATGTAGGATGATGTTTCTCTTAAAAAGATAAATTAATTACTTCCTCTTTATAGAGATTTTTATAAAGCTCTTCAGGAAAAAATTCCATCATAAAATTGATAGACTACATATATTGTACTTCTAAATTAAACTAAATTTTTTTTTTTTTACTGAATCCACTTTAATTTCTACAAGTCCGCGTTCTCTAATTAAAACCTGGGTCATAGTAAAAATTGAAATAAACACCCATTTGTTCAGCAGAAAACTTTGAAACAGGGTATTAGAGGGTGAGCAGGGGAGAAATTCTGTCCTGATAAGGATTAAAAAAAAGCTTAACATTTAGAAGTTGCTTGGGGAGAAGTTTCTTTACCTCAGGCCATATCTATGCAGATGTAGCAGATACAATATTTTTTTAGAGGTGCATATATAATATATTTCTGCAGGCAGAAATGGGTTATGGCAGCAAACCACAGCATGAACTTTTCATATCACAGGAAGAAAATAGTTTTGATGAAAAAATTAGACTCCTGACTTAAAATCAGGAGGAAGTTCTGGAAAATAGAGCTACTATCTCTTATAATTACGAAGAGTGGTCCATTTTTTTTTCAGTTTCTCCAGTCTCTTTGAAGACAGTAGTCCACTCTTATGATCTCTCTACTTAGAATCATAGAACCATGAAATGGTTAGAGTTGGAAGCGTCATTGACTTCCAACCCCCCATGGACAGGGACACCTCCCACTAGAGCAGGTTGTTCAAAGCCTCATCCAGCCTGGCCTTAAACACCTCCAGGGATGGGACATCCACAGCTTCTTTGGGAAACCTGTTCCAGTGCCTCACCACCCTCACAGGGAAGAATTTCTTCCTAATATCCAATCTAAATCTCCCTTCTCCCTCCTGTAGGCTCCCTTCAGATACCAGAAGGCTGCTATAAGGTCTCCCCAGAGCCCTCTCTTTTCCAGGCTGAACAACCCTAGCTCTCTCAGACTGTCTTCATAGGAGAGGTGCTCCACTCTCATCATCTTCAGGCCTTCCACTGGGCCTGTTCCAACAGGTCCACATCCTTCCTGTGCTGAGGACTCCACAGCCCTCACAGTAATTGAAGTAGGATCTTATGAGAGCAGAGTAGAGGGATAGAGTCACCTCCCACAACATGCTGGCGATGCTTTTGATACAGCCCAAGATGTGGTTGGCTTTCTAGGCTGCCAGTGCTCACTGCCAGCTCATGTTGAGCTGCTCATCTACCATCACTCCCAAGTCTTTCTTATCAGGGCTGCTCTCTAGCCATTCTCTGCCCAATCTGTATTTGTGCTTGTGCTTTGTACTTCTCTGGCAAGATAAGGAACCAAATAACTACACCATTGGAGGATTTTACAGACATTGGTCTTGAGTTTATTCCCCTGTTTACTTTATATCCAAGTTGCTTCTGTCAGTTTTGTAAGATGCTTCTGATTTAACCACCTGCAAGTGAGAGAATAGGCCACCATCATATTGATGCTACTCTTAAGACACACAAAGTTGACAGAAAAAGGAGGCCTGGAGAATTCCATTCAAGATCTGATATAATTGATCACTTTGTTGTGTATTAGCTTTCTTTACATTACTCTCAGAATTGACAACTCAAAGTCCAATTTAATTCTTTCAATGTCTGTGGTTCCTTTTAACTTAACATTGCTGTTGAGTCTTATAGGACATGCTCTTAAATACATTTATTACTGATTATAGAATCAACATGATACTGACATAAAAATCACTATTATAAAACATAGTTCCATATAAAAATTTGAAAACATTTCAGTATCATAAGACTTAAAGGCACATCATGTAGGGAAATATTATGCTGATAAAAATTATACCATTAAGATGTCTGAAGAAGCTGCAGATGACTTGACAATTGTCGTGTTTCCATATTCTAGCGGAAACAAAATCTAAATACCTTTTATCTGTCATTATTTTAATACTACAAGAAGTCTACGCCAGTATTTTCAGGTCTAGCTTTATCCTTAAAGTAGAAGTAAAAATAGCTTTGTAGTGGCCTATGTCACAGTATCTCACATCTTCATTTTGAAAGTAAAAAAAACCAACCAAACAAACAAAAAAAAACCTCCAAAGCAAACAAACAAACAAAAAAAAAGAGAGTGTTGCAACCTCACTTTATTTTCTAAGACTCAAGTGGAATTTATTTCTAGTTATCAACATTAATGCTTCAGTTTTGCATTACAAATAATTATTCATTTAGGCAATGCAAAACTGTTATTTATCCTTTTTTTCTGGTGAGAGTACTTCTAGAAGAAGAGTGACATTGCTATGGGAAAGACTATATATTTTTCTTTAAGTTTATTGATTATATAAGAAGATTAGAAAGTATCTCCAGTGAAATTATAATCTGATTTACTTTTAAACTGAAGAGATGTATTTTGAGTGAGTGTCCCTTCTTTAAACCATTTCATAGTTGCCAGAGGGAAAATCAAAGCATCCTGCGTTACAAAGAAGTTATCTCTGTGCCACTGATTCTGGTTTGGACCTGCAGTTTTCTATCATTCTCATTCTAACATTCTCAGTTGATCTCATTTATTTCATATACAGCATTAAGACAAACACACCAGTGGGAGCACATGATTTTATCTAAACCAGAACAACTGCGGAAGAGACACAGGCAGTGCCTGTTATTATCCCTGCTATTACGTACAAAGACACACTTGATAGGAAGCCCAGAAACCATAAATTTCAATTCCAGCTCTCCTCCTAATTGCTGTTAATATTTCTATTTCCTTCACATTACACATGGTTCATATTTTTAACTTTGACAGTATTTTTTAGTGGCTCATTTTCACAAATAAAATATTGGACAGCTTCTTCAAGGTCACTTTAAGGAGGGCTGGGAACAGACTTCAAATTTCTATTACATTGGCATGAAGACTCATCTGCTTTGCCAGTTGTTCTACAGGACTATGGAAACTAATTTTTACATTTCAAAACATTTGCTCTTAGAATTGAATTTGGATGGTCTGATAACGTTCATTTTTATGTTTTCAGCTAAGAAAAAAATATTCCTCTGAAAACAGTTTTGTATTCATCTAAATATGTATACTCAGAGCCTGTTATAGGGTATTTTGCCCATTTCTTATAAGCAGGACATCTGCTGATGTAAGCAACAAAAATGTTGAAATTTGAGTTAATAAGCTTGCCTCTCAGCTCATGCTGAAAGATATAGCCTAAGTTCTTTAAGGACATGGGATGTCTCAAGCTATTTCTAGTCATGCATAAAGCCATTCCCTTACAGGTCCAGTTTGAATCCTGCACAGCTCAGCGAGTTTTAAGTGCCATTTCCATCCAAGAGATATTTGGCATCCCTATGTGATAAGGTTTTGGTGAATTTGTGTTCCAGTTCACTGTTCAAGGAGCTTCATTAGCTCTTCAGTGCAGCAGAATTCCTTAGCACTTGCTGGGTTCATGAGCCACCACAATGGGATCCCAATTCTCTACTAAGAGCTCATGCCCCTGGAGGCATACTAAACTAACTGCTCATTTGCAATTGATTATTACTATACTTATATCTGAAATGAAGTGGAGAATTAGAAGATGGATATAAGAAACCTGTCTTGACCGTCTCTAATGCCTTCATAATTTTTTGCCCCAACTCTTGATTTTTTTGACTTCAATTACTCTGCGTCGGCCATTCGCTTCTGTTAAAAAAGCACACACAAAAAAAGTGATCAAATTCAAACTTGATGCCATTTATAACATAGACATTTGTTACACCACAGTTAGCAAGACTTAGCTCAATCTCATATCGTTCCCTTTTGTATTACATTAAGCCTTAATCCGTCTTTCAAATTACCTTTGGCAAAAAATCAAAGTAGTGAATTTCAGGACCCCAACTACCCTCTGTTTCTGTATAATTAATATAGACAAGCGTTGTTTTTGCATACTAGATAACTACATTTAGGCGGGTTTAATTCAAGTTGTAGAGCTCAACAGTCCCTACTAGAATCAAACCAAAGGAGATGACTTACCCATATTCACACAAGAAAAATACAAGGAAGAAAGGCAGGGCTCAAATACCCTGAGGACAAGGCAATTTCTCATTATAAAATAATTCCTTCCTTTTCACCAAAGCCCTTCACCACTGCAGAACTGAAGCTGCAAAACAAAAGAGGAATCAAATTGGCACCATACAATGGCATCATCAAGTTGATTAGGGGCTTGCAACATGAGGAGGCAGAGAGCTGGGTTTGCTCAGTACTGCTCAGGGAAGAGTGGAAATATGCTGCTGTCTTCAACTCTACTCATTGACAAACAAATTCCAGTTTGATATTAAGGAAAATAATTTACAGGGAGGGTGATCAAGCACTGGAGCAGATCGCTGAAATGCTGTGGCATCTCCATTCTTAGAGATTCTCAGAACTCGACTGGACATGTCCCTGAGCAACCTGATCTTACTTTGAAGTTAGTTTTAACTTTGAAGTTGGCCTTGCTTTGACTAAAGGGTTGGAACAGATGACTTTCAGAGGTTCCTGCCAGCCTAGATTACTTTATGACTCTGTCCCCTAAAGCTGCCTGACTTGGCAGAGCATAGCTGCACAGCAGCCAAAAAGGAGCTGCTGTTGTACAGCACATCTCTGTCTTGCCTGCCCTTGGCCTGCCTCTGCCTTATGCTGGGCTCTCCAGTTCTTTTGCCAAGTGTGGATGAGAAAAGCACATGTAGGTTGAGCCATAGCACCCTTCTGCAGCTCCTGTGGCACCAGCAGCTCTGTGGTTCAAGCATTATGGCTTGGCTCCCTGCGCAACAGAGAACTGAATACAGGGAGTCAATGCTTTTGAATTCATCAATGTACTTTGGCAATTTCTTCTAAAACAACTGACAAAAATAGCTCAGTCTGCAATCCAGCAGGTGTTTGGGCACTTTTTAAATGCATATATTAATAAAAAATGAATCATTTCTGTTAATCTGCATTAGGCTATTACAGTTCTGTTTTGTACTGCATTCTGGAGATATTAAGCAGGAATATTTAACATGTTTTTGAGGAATGTGTCACTGTGTTCAAATATGAAATGGCAACATGCTTATGTCAATACAGATAAGGGCTTAAAAAAATGGGGAAAAGTGAATATGCTTCCAGTGTTCAGTCAAGGACATCTGGTGTGAAGCAATTAATTGCACTGAGAAGCAGGACTCCATGTTCTGGGATGCCATAGACTGCCTATAAACAGCTACAAAATTTGGCCCGCAGCCTTCGTGAAAAAATAATAGGCAGGTGTAGGTGAAACTTCTTATATAAACAGTTGCGTGAAGTTCTGATCTCTTTCTGATATGCCACTGAATTTTGCAACAGATGTGCAGTTCTCTATGTTATGTTACTGTCTGTTTGCTAGTCCAGCTTTCATTGTGTTTGCTGGCAAAAAAGGATATAAGGATAGGACAGCTAACATGAAAGCCTCCATTTTTACTTATTTTACTACTTAGAATAGAGAATAAAAAGGTTGCACTTCAAAGGCTAAGTAAATTTTGTTTAATGTTATTCAGCCACAGCACAGAGTTACGTCAGTAGCATGTTTTCCGAGATGCTTTGTTGCATTTAGTGTGAATAGGCTGCAGAAAATACATAAAGACACTAAGATAAACAACCCTTCTTTCTCCCTGAGCACACCTGTCAGCAGGATGATTTAAAGCCTTTGCCCAGACATGGCCTGTGTGCTTGACACATCACAGAGTACCTCTGCTTTCTAAAGCAGCAGAGTCTTTGATTTCCACTCCAAATGTCTTTCAGTGTCAAACAGGCAGATTTGGATTTGAGCTCCGCTGTAAATATTTAGTCAGATCCAAACAGAGTGCTGAAACTGACAGGGTCGGATATCCATGCACTGCCTGTATACAGATACAAGACTCTTCTGGCTGCACTTTTTAGTGTTTTGCAACCAGGACAAGATGGGATTTTATTCTTTTTAGTCCTATGATTGTAATCGATGACTGGGTTTTTTGAATGCTGTAAAGTGTTTCTGTAGGTTCTTTATGATCAGAGAACGAAGGAGCCTCCTAGACTTTGTAGCAGAAAACAAACTTTTTCTAGATGCACTGAAACCTACTGAAGGAGAGGTGAAAGCATAAGGATCATGTGTCCCATGTGGAATAGAGCACAATATGTTTAAGGGAATTTAGAAGAGGTGCATTGCAAGAGTACTCAGTACCTAGGGACGTTATCAGTTTATGCCTCATTTACTTGATGTTTTTCTTTTATAGATTTTTAAATTGGTTTCATAGAAAAGAGATAAACCTGAAAAATGTGATGTGTGGTACAGTGCACCATCTTTTCTATGAAAGCATATAATTAGAAAGATAAGTTTGCTTTTTGTATTCATTTTCCAGATTTCACTTCATTAATTATAATTTGCTTGTAAGATAATAAGGAGTTGAGGATGTGATTGTATAGGTCACCAGTCTATAGAAGAAAATCAGGAAAGTTGAAACCAAATCATTGACACTGCTATTTGTTTACAGCTCTTTGCATGAAAGGAGAATTTTCTAATGATGACTTGATTATGGCAGCATACCAGCTTCCCACCATTTTTTTGCAAAATCAAACAAACCAAAAAACCCAAAAGATGCAGACTCCTTAGCTTTCCCTGTTTCAGAACTGGGAGACTGGAGACTCTTCTGTCTCAGGCATGAACCAAATAGAAGTTGAGCTCAGGTTTAGGGAACTGAGCATCTATTGCCATTTTAAGTGCTATAAATTATACTGCCTGGCTTGAGACTCCTTGCTCCAGTCAGGCACAGCTCATGTCTCATTCCTAGTTTGTGCCTGCCAGCCCCTCCAAAAGGTCTCAGAAACTGCAGATGCATTCAAAATGGCACAAGCTGCCTGTGCTTGGGTATCTGAATCCTGCCTCTTACTGTACCACTTGGAGGGTCTCGTTCCTAAGGCACCAAATAATGCAGGCTTTCTGCTTAGCTACCAGCAAATGTCTTCCCATATATTGGTGGGTTTGCTGCAGTTCCATGAAAGGACTTGATATTTCCTTGTTCTTGCTGTTCATCTGTCTTGACTAGGTCAACAGGAAAGTTCAGGTGGAAAGATCTTGGGCTAAGACACACCACAGCTTAGCTGTGATTTCAAACAGGTGTCTCTTGTGGCCTAAGTAGTACAAATAGTTGTAAATTAATGGAAAGCTGACAAACTGTTTGGGACAGGAACTCTTTGTTCTGATATTTGTAGATGAAGCTCTTAGACTTAAACTGCCCTAAACTATGAATGTCAATACACCCTATATAGGATTTATGTGTGCTAATTAATATTAATGGTATTAGGAACAGTAAATCAATTACTTTTTTATGGCAGGTGCTTTCATATTGCTGAGTGCTATATAAGCACTCTTGTACTTAATTACTACATTCATTTCTAGTAAAGGGAAGTTTTAATTAAATAAAGGAAATGCTTGGCGGTCTTAGTGATTCTGAGTATTTTGACCCTTGCTATCTTCGCTGAAAACACTTTTATGCATTTGTATGACACTATTTGTGTCAGCTCAACAGTGATACTTCCATTTTGGAAGAGGATAAAAAAGGACATATATTTTTATCAGCCTTGCAAAGTTGTCAAGACAGTTTACCAGCCTGTGTGCAAAACCTTTTTCCTGTGTTCTACTATGATGATTGAAGAAAATGTTGTTTTCTGTCAGTGTCTCTACCTCTTTCTTTGTAACATAAGCCTTAGAAATTGCCACTTAACTCATAGGTGTTTTAAGAGATACATGCAGAAGTAAAACGTGTTAAGATTTTCAGATGAAAATGCTATATTTGTCCTCCTAATTATTGTCAGTGCTTTAAATAGTAAGATCTTGGGTCTGAGCTGTGACCTTGAGGTAAAAAAATACTAATTATCCCTCTTTGAAAAATGCTAATTAAGCCAGCCAACCATTAAATTGTTTAGATTACATTTGATAGTATTTCATTAATATAAAATATCAACTCAGACTTTGTTAATGAATGAAATGCCTTTTAAATTAGCATTTACTACTAAATAATGTTACAGATTTTTTTTTTTAAAAGTTCTTACTAGCGTAGACATGCTCATACCCTTTGAAAAATATTTATTCTGTAAGATATTTTATTAAAATCCAAATTCAGCAAAATACTTAGGCATTTCCTTAATTTCAGCTTCTTTTTTGCAAATTAATGTTTGCTTGTTTACTAAGCAGAGATTAGTGTTGAATTCCTGTCCAGAACTGACTGACCAATTAGTTAAAACCACTGATGTTGGAGCTCCTCCCTGCAGTACAGAAAGACAGCCATGGTGTTGTCCTTTGTAGATTTCATTGCAAGACTTGGTGTTGGGGATGTCTCAGGCAGTATTTGAGTGAAAGGCAAGAGATCTGAAGTGAGACAAGAGCATTGTTAGGGGGCTGGGCAGTGTGGGACAATGTAGAGGTACTGCAGATCAGGTGTATGCTCAACACAGCCTAAAGAGTTTTTAAGGCTTTAGGACAGATCCCAACTGGAATTCAGCCCACAGAAAAATGGATTAAAACCAGTCTTCTTCCCAGCTCTAAAAGGGTTGCGCTGTCCATTCCTGTACTACATAATGGGCAGTACAAAACCCTCCTGCTTTGTTAAGCGTATGTAAAAGGAGGCAGAAACTGTTGGGTGTGTTAGTCCTTACAAATAATAATGTGTGTGACTTCCTGAAAGAGCCTGTTTTCCTGTAGGGCTTTCTAGTACAAATCTTGAATGTTTGGTTTACACCTGTCTTGTGTTTGATCCTAACCTGCTCTGTAAGGGCCACTTGTGGCAATGGCCTGGCCTGCCTTGTGTCCTGGTAGCAGGTGGGAGAGAATCTCCAGGGTGATTTTTTTTTCCCAAAGACCATGGCAATTTAACAGGTTAATTATAGAAATGATGTTTCTTCCCACATTCTTCAAGGCAGGAGGGGTAGAGAAAAAAATAATCCCTTAAAAAATATGAAAACATCTGATTGTAGTCCCTTCACTAGTAAGGGTATGATTTACTAAATGAACTATACTCAGAAACATGTAAGTTGTATATTTTCCTGCCACAGAAGACTGTCATATTGATTTTAAATTGCTGGAGGAAGTGGTTCATTGTTTGGATGGATTGCTAAGAAGTTTTTTTTGGTCAGGGGCTGTGAGAAGGAAGCTTTCTCATTAAACCTTCAGGAGTTAGCCACATAATTTGGTTAGCCCTTCCCACTGCTGCCAAGAGTCACCAAGCAACCTGCTTCAGCTAAAATAGTTCTGTTTGTGCAAGGAAACCTTTGTTCTGAACATCTTCCTTCTTGTAGACTTTGTCCTAAAAATAAGATTCCAGACCTGGTTAGTCTTCCTAGTTGCATCATCAAAGAGATGAATCCAGCTGCTTTTCTTTTAATGGTCTCTGTGGTCTCCACATTAGAAATGAAAGGAGTTAGGACATAGGACCTCATGTTTTGTGGTTCTCGGCTCAGTTCATAGCTCATTATATCTGGGGCTGCAAATGGATTGAGGTGAGCAAAGGAAGGCGTAGATGGAGACACTTTAGCTGAGCAGGACCTGATGCAGCCACTACAATCTGAATGCTGTAATTGTGGCTACCACCCCATGACCAAGAGAGAAGCATCTGCCTCCCCCAACTTTCCCCAGAGCTGACAGACAAACTTGACTGGTCCTTTGTTAATTAAGGTGTGAAAACATCAAACTCCTAGACGTAGCCATTAGCATCTTTTATAGTGTCAAATAAGTCAGTGGTGTGACAGCAATGTGACAAATTGCGAAAACATACTTAGCCCACAGAGCAGTAGGATGATATGTGGGAGTCCTGGAATGAAGGTTAATGAATGAATAGTGGAACGTCGTGTTTGGTATTTTGTCTTAGACAGTGTGGTGTAAGTGTCCTTGGATGATAAGCTGTTCCTGAGCTGTCCAGATTGGGATGCCGATAATTTATGGCAATAATAAAGCACCCACAGGTACAGTTTTCTTTTTCTGAGGCAGGCAAATTTGCATTTTTAATTCAGAGGAATCTCATTACTCTTATCCCAAAAACTGAGAAATGCTAAAGCAAGATAAACAAGGAAAGCCTTCAGCCTTTTTGCAGTAAATGTTATTTTTACACTTCAAAATGGATTTAATTGAGTGGATGAAATTCAGTTCCAGAAGCCCAGCTATGCAGCTGAAAGAAAGCAGGGTGATCCTACATTTGATCATTTTTTACTTTTGTGTTTTTTTCAACTAAAACTTGTCAAAAGAGTAATTTTGTTATGACTGTAGCTTTTTCAAACTAAAGATCTGCAGCCTTCTCTGTCTGCCTAGGCAAGAACAGTATATTGGAAAGTTGCAAATGAAATGAGATAAGGCATCATTCAGTAGAAGGAGACAAGCTTAGCCTATGAATGGGATGCTGATATTGTACTTGGCACCCTGAGCAGGACTTGGAAAGGTGGAATATTTTGGAACCCACTAAACCCTACAGTGCAGAGAGCTGCAAGCAGCTGGCTCGCATAGCTGAAGACAGCAAAGAAGCATGTTGGAGATCTGTTAATTAATGGAAACATACACCCTTCAGATATCATTATCTATAGTGATACCAATGGAGAATAGAATGATCTGAGCCTTCCAATCCATAAGTTTTGCAGCTTTTCAGGGATTTTTCTTCCATTTTCAAGGCAGAGGAATAACTAGCCTGATCTCTAGTAAGACATAGCCCAGAACTTCTTAGGGATTTGATCAAGTTATTACTTCTGATAGTAACTGACGAGGGCAAAAGATTGTGTCTTTTTTCTAGTGGCCACTGGGATTTCATTATTTGTTTGTCTTTTTCTGAGATACAGAATGGGACTTCACCTTCTTATTATGCATAACAGAAAATTATTGAAATAAAATTGAAAGCATAACATTGCTTACAGCTGTGCAGTGGTTTATAAATTACAATGCATCATTCTTACTTTTTGGACTCTGTTTTGCCTTCAGAAAGCAAAATATGGAAATAGCCTGTAGGTCTTTTTCAACAATAATATTTCTGTAATTTAAAATAGCACACAATGTCATTCTGGTCCAAAGACAATAGTTCTATAAAGAAACCTGTGTAAGCATTTCACCATTCATGTTCCTTGCTGTCTTTCATTTTTTTCCATAAAATGATGCATTTTAGATTCCAGGTCTGTCAGCTCTACTAGGTATCTAAAATTGAAGCTGCACAATTGCATTTTTACTCTTCAGTATTTTCTTCAAATGTATACTTTCAGCTATATCTAAAGAAGTTAATTTGTTGTAACCTTCTGCTAATTTTCTTCTAAATTATATTTAGGTCAAAACCCACAGAAATCACTTTACATTAGGTGGGTTTTTTTTAACCTCTGTAGGTCTTTGCTGCAGTTGAAGTCCTGCTATAAATTATTTTCATTGTTTGCATTACTGACAAAGAATTCTCAGTCCAGTGCAGCCAGAATTTGCAGTACAGCCTCCTTCACCCATCTCACCCCAAAACAGTTTTTGTAGAGAGAAGACTTAGGCCCATTTAGATATAAATATGATGAATATTTTTTGAGGATTCTGCTTTTTCCTCTGGATCTGCTACTTCAGTAATTATAATTACTTCAATTATAATATTTATATAAATCAGTCAAGACAAAGGTGTTGTAAAACTATATAGTTGGAAGTCATGAGTAATTCAGCCTCAAATACCTAGACCTTTTGGTCTCTCTTGTGACCGTGTGGTACCGTTGAAGAGTAATTTAGGGGGGTTTCTTACCTTTTTTGGCTTGGGAAAAGCTAAAGTGTGTTTTGACTAGCATAGGAGCACAAAGACATTTAACAATTGAGAGCTAAAAAAGACCTTCTATGCTTGAGAGCTTCCCTGGTTTCCATCCACTCTGTCAGCTGGTCTAATTAAAAGATAGAATCTCTATGTGCACAAGCATACTTTTAAAAATCTGCCATATCTTTTTTTCTGTTTCTCTCAGGGCATTTTTGGTTGGGTTGTTTTACTGTTTTGTTTCTTTCTTTTTTTTTTTTTTTCTTTCCTTTTTTTTTTTTTTTTTCAAATTAGATCCAAGTTATATTTAACATGAGACCCCACCTGCAGTGCTGCATCCAGCTCTGGGGCCCCCAGCACAAGACATGTGGACCAGTCGGTGCAGGTCCAGAGACAAGTCAGTAAGTAGATTAGAGGGCTAGAGTACCTTTTATATAAAGAAAGGCTGAGACAGTTGGGGTTGTTCAGCCTGGAGAAGAGAAGGCTCTGGGGAGACCTTATAGCAGTCTTCCAGTACTTAAACAGGACTTACAAGAAAGATGTAGAGAGACTTTTTACCAAGGCCTGTAGCAGCAGGAAAAGGGGCAACAGTTAAACTGAAAGAGGGAATATTTAGACTGGACAAGAGGAAGAAATTTTTTATGATGATGGTGATGAGACCCTGGAACAGGTTGCCCAGAGAAATTGTGGATGTCCTGTCATTGAAAGTGTCAATTCTGACAGGACTTTGAGCATTCTGATTTAGTGGAAGATGCCCTGCCCATGGCAGGGGATGGTGAGCCAAACCACGATGTGGTTCTATGATTAAGGTAGTACTCAATTTAGAGAGAACACAGAGTTTCTTTAATTTTTGTACTATGTAACCTGGGGTTTCAATTAGATCCAAACTGCAGGAGACTGACAGGTAATTGGATTATTGCCTGAGAGCTGCTATGGCCTCTGTATATATTTTTCTTCAAACAGAAATATAATGTATAGTCAGAGTAGGCTGACCATAGGTAGAGGAACCTTTGATGTGCAAGTGCAACAGACACCATCCATTTTGGAATAACATTTCCTTTAGTTCCTGTGCTGTGCAGTCATGAACTGGCTCATCAGCAGTGGGCCAAGGATCGAAATAAGTTTTAATAAAATATTCCTCTTTTGTAGCTCAAAATAGGTTTGGTTGTGGCAAAAAGAAAAAAAACCTGTATTTACACCTGATAAATGATCTTTGGCTTGACCAATCTATATGATCACTGCATTTTTCCAAACATAGTTACCAGATAGGTGTTGCCTAGACCTTGGGGAGTTTCTTCCTTGTAATAAAGCAAATTGTTTATTCATTTTCTAAATAACCTCTATATATGGCTAAAAAAAGCATCAGTACCTTTCAAATAGCAGCAGGTAATTAATGGCATTTTCTTTTTGCCCCAGGTGGTTTAGTTTTGTATGCAACATTCTTGAGTTATAAATTAATAATGAATGCAGTACTGAAATTTATCTGTAAAACTACTCAGAATAAAAATTAAATGATAATAAATTAGTATCACTCATCACACCATTGCAAACCTTTAAAATATCAGGAAAGATTTTGCACATTTTAAATAGGATTTTAAGATTCATCTCAGCATCACTGTAAAAAAAAGCTAAGGATCACAAAGGAGGATGCTAGTGGCAAAACCAAGAAACTAAGAGAGGAAATAATATTTTTATAGCATATAAACAAATACAAACCTGTTATACTGAGTGTGACAGATGAGTGTTACTTTGGCTTTCATTCTTCTTTTATACAGAATAGAAAAACAAAGCCAGGTCCTATTAGTGCCAAATTATTTGACATTATGAAAACCGTACTTTAAGGAAGATGTCTAACATGAGAAGCATGCTCTTGCCTTAGACACATCAGTCTTTCTCTAAATTCTTGTGATCTTACTAGAAAATTAATTCTATTTTCTGAGATTATGTTCCAGTTAGACTATGTGTAGCTTCTGCCAGCAGCTAATTCACTGTTTTAATATTCTTTTTTATCCAGAAGTTTCAATACCTGTTGATTTTACTCATTCCACACAGACTGAGTAGAGAGGATAAATGAAACATCCCTTTGATGGGAAGGACTACATTAGTTGTGACTTTCAATTTACTTCGAAAGACAAGGTGTAATGAAGTTAATTTCATAGTCAAGTGTATGGTTAAGAGCTTTTTAAATGCTTTTTGATGTTGTCTAGCTACATACCCTAACTCTTGATCTATTTTGCTTTGACTTTCAACTGAAATTCTAAGCTTATGGTACACCTAATGAGATGATATCATAACATACTGTTTATCATAGAGTTGAATGTATATATTGTCAACTGTGCACCTTAAGCCTGTCTGGTTTCCCTCAAATTCTTTGTTTTATTTCGTTTTTAGAATCAGTCATTGGGTATCTCCATTTGTTTCTGTCCAAGAGAAATGACTTTTTAATGAGGTAGAATAAGCAGCCAGTTAAGCTCAGCCATGATGCTGGTGGCACCTCTATAATAGGATAGAGTAAACAACACTGGACAACAGATATGAGAAAGAGGAATGAGAAGAATGTGAAAGAAACAGTCCTGCAGACACCAAGGTCTGAGAAGGAGAGAGATGAAGTGCTCCAGACGCTGGAGCAGAGATTCCTATGTAGCCAGTGCTGAAGATGAAGGTGATACAGGTTGTTCCTCTGCAACCCATGGAGGATCACAGTGGAACAGATATTCACACTGCAGCCCATGGAGGGCCCCACACTGGAGCAGGTGGATGTGCCCCAGAAGAAGCTGCAGCCTTTGGAGAGCCCATGCTGTAGCAGGCTCGTGACAGGAGGTACAGCCCATGGAGAGAAGCCCATACATTAGCAGGTTTTCTCACAGGACTTGCAGCCCGTGGGGGACCCATGTGGGAGCAATTTGTTCCTGAAGTAGTGTATCCCATGGAAAGGATCCATGCTGGAACTGCAGCCTGTGGGAAGGACACATGTAGGAGTAGATCAGGAAGGGCTAGTGGTCATGAAGGAATGTCCCTAGTGGAGGGACCCTACACTGGAGTGGGAGAATAGTGTGAGGATGGAGGAGCAGCAGTGGTGGTGCATTATGGACTGGCCATAACTCCCATTTCTCATCTCCCTGCACAACTGGCAGACAGATAGAAGAGTCAGGAATGAAGGAGTGAATTTGAGCTGGAGAAGAAGGATGGGGGGGGAAGTATTTTTAGTTTTTTCTTTGTTTCTCACCATCCTACTCTATTTCTAACTGACTTTAATTATATTATTTTCCCAAGTCAGGTCTGTTTTGCTGATGTGGTAGCTGGTGAGTGATGTCCCTGTCTTTATCTCAAGCTTTTTCTTCTTATTTTCTTCCCTTTCCTGTTGAGGGAGGGGAGTGGGTGAGAGGCTGGGTGGGTACTTCCAGTCAACCAAGGTGAAATTCACCAGAGTTTCCTACTTCTTCTGCAAAGAATTTGAACTGTATCTCACTAGCTGAAAGCATGCACTACCTAACACAGCAGAGTGAAGATTGTATTAGCATTGGCAAATTTATGTGTGACTTCAAACCATGAAAAGCATGTGTATGCGGCTCTATTCCATGGCACACACAAGGAAGAAAGCACACTGGAAAAAAAATCGTAAGATTTTTGCATTGGGATATGAAACATTCTCAACCATCTAAAATTAGTCCAATGTTGCCTTTTCTGACTTTTCTGAAATTTCATTAAATCTACATGTCCTCTTGTTGGGGAACATTGAGAAGACAGTTCTAAACATGCTGCCACTTTTAATTAAAATATCAACTAATGGAGGCTATTAAATTTTGTCTGAATGTATTACCCATTTCAAGCTCAACTTGCACTTGCAAATCCTTCAGGATTGAAAAATACAGATTCTGTTATCTGATTGGGAAGGTAAGACTCTGACCACCTTCTGTATGCAGCCTGTTTCTTTTCAAGCTGGGACATCCTTTGAATTAAGTTCAGGTCAGCTGATACAGCTGTCGATACGATGCCTGATCTGTCCCCCCATTCTGGAACTGCTGTCTGGAGCTTAAGCGAGTCTAAGCTTGGGTTGCAGCAGCATGGTTTGGTTTGGTTTTTTGCTTTGCCCACCCAAAGCTTCTCTGGTTATCAGTGCTGATTTTTTTTTTTTTTCTATCCTGCATTGTACTTTCACTGAGTTTTTTCCAGCTGTAGGAACTTCTTTAGTACATTATTTGCTGTCTTAAGTGCTATCACTAAAATGAAGCATGGTCTTGCTATTGCTAGGCTAAGGAGTACACTGAGCCCTGTTTGGGAGGCCTTGCAGCAAAGGAAGCTTAACATTGACAAAACTGTGTGTGACATGTATTTGTCTCAAAATTAATTGCTGTAATTGCTTCCTCATACTCACTCTGGCTCACAATTTCTGCATGGGCTTATTTCAGCCATCATCAGGTAATAATGTAGGGTAACTGGATGTCTGCAACATAGAGAGGGTAAAGTGTAAAGGTGATTTAAGCCATGTTTATTTCTCTTTACTTTGGCTGTATAAATGATTTTACCTACTGATTTGCACCAAAATATTCAATGGTAATTTATACTACAGAAGAAGAAGTTTCACATCATTGTAGTTACAGACTCTCACTTGGAAGGTTTGTATGCTGTGATACTAGCAGGATGTAATTACAACTCCAATATATGAAGTAGTAAAAGCAAATCCCTAAGGATATTCTATACTAGGATAAGTGCATGCCAAATTATGCTCAGAGCTGACAACGCTCCCACATTTGGGATCAATTTTCAGTGATATAAAATGCTCTGGTTTAAATACAAATAGCCTGGACAGTTTCTCCACTGGCTGAATCAACTGTGATCTGCAGCTCTAGGAATTCATAGCGGCTGGTAGGGAAGGGAATCTAAACCAATACTCAGTGCAATAAACCTGTTTTAGAATAGGACATATGATATCTACTCTAATTACCTACAGTATATTGAATAAAATACTGCTTTGTCCTGAAACTGAAGTCACATTGGCAAATTACAACAATCAACATGTAGGACAAAACCTAGAAATAGGGTTAGATTCAATTTCATTAACATTTAAATGACTGTTGGGGAAAGAAAATAAACTATATGCTGATGAAGCATGCAGATTTTATTAATTAGAAAGATGTTGCTTGCACCTCAAGGAGAAACAAACAAACAGATCTAAATGTGTTTCTCAACCTAGATAAAATATCAGATGTTCAGCTTGAAAAAAAAATGAAAACTGATCAACTTTTGAACAAAGACAGTCAAAAATATGCACCCTTAGGGAGGTCAAAAAACTTGGAAAGCAGTTTTGTACCATGAGAGTTGTATTAGAGGTCACAAGCTGTTTTCTGAACATGCTAATAAGTTTGGCAGAAAAAAAAAGTTCAATGCAACTTGATCTTGCATGTCAAATCCCCAAGTACGGTGTTAACACATTTTTAAAGCCTCCAGTGAGACCATGTTTAGAATTTTGTATCTGACCTTCAGCAGCTGTAGGCTAGACAGCTATGATAAATTCAATATTGAAAAATTTCCATCAAAACATTGTATACTGGGATAATTTGATATCTTTCTATTTGTTTTTGGTTTGAGCTATGAATAAAGAAGTAATCAGTCATTTAGCTTTTGCAGCTTCCCAAATTAATGGGAGTTACTGGAAGGACTCATCTTCATTTCAACAGCCTATAGATAAGGGTCAAAGATATTGAAACATCTATCAGCAAATTCAGTCACTAAATGATCAAAGTTGATTGTTAGACAATAGCACTCTCAAAAAAAGGAAGGTAAATTTGAAAATACTGCTGCTGTTTCCTCATTAAGAATGTAGTATTGCTAACACGTAACCTCTATTCAAAAGAAATTACTATTCAAGTTTTACACCTATGAGTTATTTCTGTTGATAAATCCCAAATTGCCTTTATGCTGTTTCTTTCAACTTCTGATCAGAAGCCACATGACTTTATATTTTTGTCAGTAAAAGGAGATGAAATGTTAGTTATAATAAGGGAATACTTTTAATGTATTACAAGTGTTGCTTGTGAGCAGTGTGTAGCTGTGTATGTACTTGTGCATCCTTTTATCAAAACCTACAACCATTTTTTCCATGTGTTTTCAGTGATAACTAAAGTAGCTTTCAGTTTTATTTGGGAGTTTGGAATCTGATAATATTAAACTTACTAGTCTGTTGAAATATTCATGCTTCTTAATACATCTATAAATATTTGGTACATGAAACAGGCAAAATAATACTTTCACTGGATACTTCCTGCCATGCCAGTGATATTAGTGAATTAAATGTGATGTGAATCTTAGGATCATTGTACAGTGTATAAGATGCTTTAACAGCAACTGCCTCCAAATCACCACTGAGCATCCCTTAGTATGGAAATTTAACAAAAAATGACGAATAAGTATGGATTTGTATTGTACTCAAAGATGGTGTTGCAGTCAGAGATGGTAACATCACTGAGAAATATATGCATGCAATGAACGAGTCAAAATACAGAATGTGGGATCTTTCTTCAGTTTGTACCTCACTGTAAACCCCTTGCAACAGTCCTTTATTGTCCTAACTTCTCACTCAGTTGGCTCCTCCTTACCTAACGTCCCTTTTCTGAACTTAATGTTTCTTCTCCAATCTTCATCTTTCCTTTTTGTCATCTTCATCCTCTTCTTTCCTATGAATTGGGAAATGGGCTGTAAAGAACAAGAAGGTATGAAACTTTGCGTCTTACCATAACTCACTGAGACCGTTAATGGGAAGAACAGATAAAGTAAAACTTTAGAGGAGTAACTACACCCTACACCTTTTAATTTTCATGTGGTATTCCATTATATGGGATTCCCACTTACTCTTTTTGTGCTCAATTCAGGAACTATCTTCTATTACTTTATACTTAGAGAAGAAAGTACTAAATTTGTTACAAGATTATGTATATTGATGCTGTGAGACATTGAATTTCTCTCTGAATGTCTTCTGGAAAACCTTTTCTAAAATTCATAGGAGAGATAAAGAATGTGTTCTGGAGTGAAGATGTGATTTGTGCTTTTTCCCATTGAAGAGCTTTCATGTTTGACAGATCTCTAGTTTTGTTCTTTTTCCTCGAGTTAGCAGCAGCTTAACCAACATGTGTGTGTTTACTGAATGTAGGCTTGAAAGACCTACGTTTGGGTCTCATCTGCTCACTTAACTGACCTAAGAATATTGGCAGCATTGGAATAGCCCCACCTAAGCTGTTACATCCTTCCTTTGCTGCATGTGTCAATGTATGTGGTGTACTGCATGGTATATGTGGGTCTTAGTGTTTTGTTATCTGAGCAGCTCCTTATTTCTTTCTGTTTTAGTGAAGTCTAGAGCTTGATTGTCCATCTGGCCACAGAGTAATAAAACAGAGAAAAGCACTGGGAAACCCACTGTGTTCACATGGCTCATGCCATCCTTACTGGGTGAATTTCAGCCAGCAGCTCAAGAGAGCCTAAGGTGAAGTCAGTGGGTAGGATTTTTGTGGGTGTTGAAGAAGCAAGAGAGACAAGGTTTAGGTCCAAATTACTTCAAAAAACCCAATGTATCCTCTGAAAGAATGAGAGGGACTTCAGGTAGATCGGTTTTCTAAAGTACATTTACTGAAGTATTTTTTGAAGCATGCAGCATTTTGTTCTGAGGACTTCATTATTAAAAACACTGAAATTAATTGGAAGGCCATCCAATAGTTTTAAACCTTTCTTCAGGAATGAAGAGATATGAAAACTAATTTTGACTTGTTTGAGAATTTTTCCTGTGCAGAATTGCCAGCAATGTGCAGCTTGCCAGCTGAAAGCAAAAGGGTATTAAAGCAGAACGTATTGACATTTTCAGATGAGATGCTGTCAGCAACTTAGGCCAGTGTAGCCTTCTCATTTGTAAAGTACATAGCAGAAAGGACTTCTGACCATTAATGTAGTTTAAATTATACTTTTAAAGTTATTTTAAAATGTTCTTCTGTCCAGTGCTTTTGATGGGCCCAGTGGTCCACTTTCCCCAAGGCTTCCTTTCAACCATACGGCTTGCACTGCAATAATGGTTTACTGTGATTAAAAGACATCAAAGCATTGATTGTCTATTTCTAATTCCTTTACCAAGCTAATTTGAATCATTAACAACTTCATTGAAGTCACAACTCAAATTGTTTCCTTAGCCTGATTTTCATATTTTCCTGATTCTTTAAGTAATACTTCACTCTCTTCATTAATTTTTAAAACTCTTTCGATTCAGTCAATACGTGATGTGAAAATTAACTGTCAGATTTGCCTCTTAAAAACTAAAAGAAAAAAAAAATATTTAAGATACCGAAATGCCTGAAAGAGAACCAGAAATCTCAACAAGATTGTAGAATAAACTGAGACACGGGCTTCACAGACGATGAAGTCAGGGTCACAAAGCAACCTGGCAGCTCAGCCCAGGGTGAAACGCAGTCAGTCTGCTTTCTCTGGAATGAGCTGGCAGATAATGCCAGAACATCATCCTGTCTGTCCTTCAGGGCATTTCTAGTCAAGGAAGGGCAGCAGAGGGACAGGAATTTCCACTGTGTACTGCTATCAAAAGTATGTATAATTTTATATTTTGTTTCTTTGGTTTCTACTACATTTTGCTCAGGAGCAGAATGTGGAAAATGAAGGTGAAACCATCTGTGGTAACCTGCTGGATTGATGTTTGTCTTTACCAGATGCTGTAATGCTGAGCTTGATTTAGATCTTGTCTCCAAATAAAAGAGATTTTGCTTTAAACTAGCATTATTTTTAAGCCAGTTTCATTGACTTAATGAAGAATCTGTATATGGTTACCTACTTTTGCTCTTCATCTTCTTTTTAGTTTAGCACTAACTCATTTCTTTCTAATGAAACCAAGGTAACTTTCTTCAAGACAGATAACAGTCACCTAGTTCATAGAGTGTTTGCAATTCCATCAGCTCAATCAGATTTAAAATAATAGTTTTTAAAACATGCATTATGGGGCCTGACATTTGAAATACCGTATAGCTGGCTCTGAGGGATCACATAGAAAATCCCCCCAGGGGTCAAAAAAAAGCTCTCTAAACTCTACAATAGAAATGTTTCATACAGGTAGCTGCTTTTTCAGATTCTCTGACCAGATCCACAAGGAGTACAGAAAAACTAGCTTTGCCCCAACTTGCCTTTTAAGTTTAAAACCAATCTATTTTGTAGTCACAGGAAAGAATCTTTGGTTCACAAGATATTGCACATAAATCTTTTATTCTGGAGCTTAGATACTGCAGTGCTAAAAAAAATAAAAAATGAGTAAGAAGTGTATATGCTTGTGGGCACTGGCTCAACATAGAGGTAAAGAGAAGCAATGTGCTTTGGCACCTGGGAGAGAAAGGAGAGAACACAAATGCAATGAGCCTTTAATAAGAAGGAAAGAAAGACACCTAATGGTCAAAAGGAAATTAACAGAATATGGCAATCATCAGAATACAAATCTCAAAACAAAAGTCTTCAGTTGTGCTTCAGTTGTTTGCCACATACTGTATGTATTGCTTCTACTTCTTTACACATACTGCACAAGTAAGTAACATACAGAGTGTGTGTGTTTATACATATTCTCCACAACATACTGCATTTTGGATTATAAATGAAGCACCAAAAAGCACAATTACAACAGAAAACACAATTCCGCTAATCCAAAATAGAAAAATAGGAATTTGATTTCTCATTCTTGAATATATCTAGTCTCTTTTGGATGATTCAAGCTGTAATACTTATAATATATAATATAATTAAAGATTTCTTTCCCTCTCCTTTCTCCAAAAGATACAAATAATTAATTATAATTTTTTAAAATTAACATCCATAAGGTATGAATTTAATTAGTGTTTTCAATGGGATCAGTAACCTCTTAAAATCTAGGTCTAGCCATATGAATTTGTCTCCTTAGAAGAACATTTGGTGACTAAATAGGCCTTGCCATCTGTCTTGAGCTCAAGAGCCTTCACAGCTTTAAGGATAACAAATAAGTGCAAGAGATGTCTGAGGAACAAGAAGTGAAGTAGGGCTGGAGCTAAAGTATTCCCAAAATTGATGGAAAGAATTTGGAGGTGCCACATAAACTGCAGGAACTGAACCAAGAAAAAAATTACAACTTTGAGTTAAAGATCAGAAGTCAGTGCCTGATGCCTGTGGAATAGTACCTTCAAACACCTTTTCCCAGAAGACAGAATGTTACAGCCATCTGGACACCAAGGAGCTGTGTGTACAGTCCCTCCTACATGGCCCTATGTTCCACTAAATGCAGTTCATATCTTTCAGTGCATCTCTTAAAGGATACCCAAGACTCATAAGATCGTGTAATACTTGATGCCGTTTAATCTTTTGGTTAATATGTGTGCTCAGTATAAGAACAAGGAAGCATATATCTAGTTATGCACCGTCTTATACAGGTATTGTGGCAGGCTTGAAAATAGCCTAGGTGCTGCCCCAGAAATGTTCTTGTTCTGTTTTGATTTTCTTTTTCAAAAAAGACATTGAAGCTACATAGATTACACTGGAGGGAGCATGAAGCCAATGCAGAACTTTTAATCTTATGCTTAAAAGAGAATGGGATAGTTGTACAACCTAAGCAGTGACATGATGCTCCTATTAATTTATTTATGAGCTTCAAACAATTATTTGGTACATGCCATATGACATCAATCAGTTTAACTCCATGAAGTTCCTGAGATTTGATTCATTATTCCAGTACTCTGATTTCATACCAAAAACCTTTAATAGACATGAAGCTGTTGAACTTCATGCACATCTGTTTCTTTAATTTTACATCAAGAAGCTAAGACCTGGTTTGTTTTCTTCTTTCTGTCACTTACAGGTGTCTATACAGATACAGAATTGCATGTCTTTAAAGGCTGTTCCACCCTTCAGATAGGGGCTTTCAAAGCCCTTCTCAAGCAGGTTTGACCTACTGTGATGCTTTACCATTTAGCCCTTGATTGCAAGCTCCACTTAACATACCCCATAGGAGACTTCCCCCAAAATTGTTTGTGATTTACTAATTCCATCTTCTTTCTTTAGAAATCACTCTTGTGCTTCATTAATGCAGAGATGCTTCATCAGCAATTTCAGTTTTCTGGGTCCATTTTCTGGTCACTCATTTTGTGATTCTGTAATATCTGCAAGTAATTCAAGCTGTAGTAATTCAAGCTGCAAGTAGAATAAGCAATTCTTGGTAGAGAGAGTAGTGATTTACAGGCATGTTTTGTGCCACAGGATGCAGAGAAATCTGGAACATATTGGCAAAATTTAAGAAACATTGTGTAGATTACATTGATATTTCTTACAAAGTGTGATACATAGCAAGAAGGAGAGCTTCAGTGACTTGAGCTAGTGGAGAGCAGCAGCAGTGTATGCCTTAGTTCTCTTGGAAAAAAATATTTTTAAGGAAAAATAGGCATAATTTGGTTGTTAGGCAGGAATATCAGTGGCTATTCTTCTGAAATAAGAGCTTTCTGGGCCTTCTGCATGTTGTTACCAGGTATTGGGCCATACTGTATTATATCATCTATTATATTTGTTATGAGTAAAACTGATTTTATCCATAATAATGTCAAACATTTTCTGGACAAATACGGGGCATGGAGAATTGTATCATTTGTGAGGAACTGTCTGTATGAAGATCATATTATGCAAGAATATTCATATTCTGTATTAGCAAAACAGATGGAGAACTAGACTGGAAATACTCTTCACTGTCCATCTTTGAAAGATGTTTCCTCGTTTATGCATCCCTCTTGCAATCATACCAAAATTTGAACAACCTTTATCTCATTCTGAAGACTTTCTTCTGAAGACTTTCTTCTGTTATGGTGCATAAAACTCTCAATTAGAATTACTTATCTAAAAATAATGTATTTCCAAATTGAAGTGTTGAATGTACTGTCTCTTTTTTATTTTCTTTTTGTTTATTTTTTTTCTTTTTTTTTTTTTAAAAAAAACCTGTTCCAACTAATTGCTGATGATATTTAGGCTGGTGAATTCTATCACTTGGTGTTACTTTCCCACACACTGGAATTATTCATCCATCCATCAAAAGGTTTGTGTGGGTGATAATGATGCACACAATAACACTAAGCTGCAGTAGCTCACCTTCAGCAATGCTCTTTCCATAGATTCTGACAAGCTCCTGGTTTACCAGTATTCATCACAGGCATTGAACACTGTTTTCCAAAACTGTGCAGAACATTTTCCAGGCAGGGGGTCTTTACAAGAAAACTCCGCTTTGGTAAGTGGAGCTACTACAGAAGTTAGAAGCCATGTCGTTTCTCAGCTTTCTTTTGCCATTCTTACTGCCTGCTTTGACAGTCTGTGCTCAGTGCTGCTTAAACATGGCGTTACTGAATACATCCCAACCGCGGGCACAGGAACGGAAAGCATGCAGAGTCTATACTTCACAGAGCTCCATCAGGGCATGGGGTCTTCCAGTTGTGGCATTAATGAAACCACTATTCCTTGTATTTAGCTTTGGCACTTTATTGTCAAAATGACATCAAGAAGTTAGATAAAAGCTTTGGGATTCTTTGCTTGCTCTGTGGGAGTTTTCCAGGGTGATGTTAGAATCATAGAATCATCGAGGCTGGAAGGGACCTCTCAAAGGTCATCTAGTCCAACCTCCCCGCAGTCGCAGGGACAACCCAACTAGACCAGGTTGCCCAGGGCCTCATCAAGCCTTATCTTGAATATCTCCAGGGAAGGGGCCTCAACCACCTCCCTGGGCAACCTGTTCCAGTGTTCCACCACCCTCAGAGTAAAGAAATTTTTGCTAATATCCAATCTAAATCTGCTCTTCTCCAGCTTAAATCCATTGCCCCTCGTGCTATCACTGCAGACCTTTGTGAACAGAATCTCCCCAGCCTTCCTGTAGGCCCCCTTCAGGTACTGAAAGGCTGCGATTAGGTCTCCCAAAAGTCTCCTGTTCTCCAGGCTGAACAACCCCAGTTCCCTCAGCCTATCCTCGTAGCAGAGGTGCTCCAGCCCCCTGATCATCTCTGTGGCCCTCCTCTGGACCCTCTCCATCAGGTCCATATCCTTCCTATATTGAGGGCTCCAGACCTGCACACAGTACTCCAGGTGGGGTCTCACCAGAGCAGAGTAAAACGGCAGAATCACCTCTCTGGATCTGCTGGCAACACATTTTTTGATGCAGCCCAGGATGTGATTGGCCTTTTGGGCTGCAAGTGCACACTGCCTGCTCATGTCTAGCCTCTCGTCCATCAGCACTCCCAAGTCCCTTTCCTCAGTGCTGCTTTCTAATACCTCATCCCCTAGTCTGTATTGATAGAGAGGATTTTTCCAGCCCAGGTGCAGAACCCTGCACTTACTCTTGAGGTTCATCTCGGCCCACCTCTCCAGCCTGTCCAGGTCTCTCTGGATGACATCCTGTCCCTCCAGCGTATTGACAACACCACATAACTTGATGTCATCTGCAAATTTACTAATGGTGCTCTCCATTCCTCTGTCTATGCCAGTGATAAAAATGTTAAACAGTATCGGTCACAGCACAGACCTTTGAGGGACACCACTTGTGACTGCTCTCCATCTGGACCTCAGGCCATTGACCACCACCCTCTGTATGCAACCATCCAGCCAGTTCCTTATCCACTGAACAGTCCACCCATCGAATCCGTATCTCTCCAATTTATCAAGCAGGATGTTGTGGCAGACTGTGTCAAAGGCCTTACAGAAGTCCAGATAGATCACATCCACAGATCGTCCTCTATCTACCAACATAGTAATTCTGTCATGGAAGGCCTAGGTTAGTCATGCAGGACTTGACCCTAGTAAAGCCATGCTGGCTGTCCTGAAACATCTCCATGTCCTCCATGTGCCCAAGTATGGCATCAAGAAGGATCTGTTCCATGATCTTCCCAGGCACAGAGGTGAGGCTGACAGGTCGGTAGTTCCCAGGGTCCTCCTTTCTACCCTTTTTAAAAATGATGTTTCCTTTCTTCCAGTCCACAGGACTTCACCTGACTGCCACGATTTTTCAAATACGGCTTGGCAACTACATTAGCCAGTTCCTTCAGGACTCTGGGATGTATTTCATCAGGTCCCATGGACTTTTATATCTTCAGGTTCCTCAGTTGATCGCGCACCTTATTTTCACTTACAGTGGGAAAATGTTGGGCAAATCTCCCAGCCTGTAAAAGTTTCTTTTGAGGCAGTGATGTTTTGAAGTTAATCTTATTTGTGCAGGTGGGCACTGATGGTGTCCATAGAAATATCAGCATTGTTGCAGAACTTAAAGGATGTAAATAGCAGGGGGCAAGATGCTTTGCTTGGACTATGAAGGAGAAGAGAACTAGAAAATTATAAGGTGAATATCAAGGAATGGCTCCTGGTTTGGATTTTCATACAATCATAGAATGGTTAGAGTTGGAAGGGACCTTAAAGATCATGGAGTTCCACCCCCCCAGACATCTCCCACTAGACCACGTTGCTCAAAGCACCATCTGGCCTGGCCTTACACACTTCAAGGGATGGAAGTTTTGATGGTGTTTTTTGCCTTTTTCTCCCTTACGTTTAAGACTGGATGAGTCTATTAAATTCCAGAACATGTAATTTGCATTACATAACTGCAACATATATAGATAATTAACTTTAAGGGGAAAAAAAAATCTTGACTATTCAGGTAGAAATGCTAGGACTGTATTATTTTCTTCATTCTTGAATGTCTAAACATCTTTGTCACTCAGGCAAGAGTTTACAGCAAATAATCCATTTTATTTTTACTTAAAAATGTGTCTCTCCATAGCGCAGAGATTATCACCATAGAGTCTTCTCATTAGGAAGCACTATTTAAAATGACTGCTCTAATACATGAGTGAGAGACCTTAGACATGCTTTGGAAAAAGTGAAGTGAGCATAAAGGCTTTAAATATTACATGCTGCCTAAATTGTCTATTTCGGCTGGTAGAAAAATTGCCAAGGTGTTATTATGACTAAATGTAATTCATCTAAGTTAACTTTAAAGTTTATATTCTTATTCTAGGGAAGAGCAAAACCTGGAAAGCATTCACAGTGATCAAAGCTGACAGCAAGATCATTTTAATTCTGAAAACTGAAGCAGCTAGAGCAAGCACTGCAGGTGAACAAAAATACTGCAGGTGAACAAAATTGCTGCAGCTTCTTCAAAGAATGCTAAGTTTTAACTAGAGCAGTTATTTGGTAGGCCATTTAATGCATGAAGTAGAATACTTTTTCTTGCTTAACACTTTAATTGAGACAGCTACAGTTTCAAATTACCTTTGGAGGAATTCTTTAATAAGATAAAAAGGCATTTAATGCAAAACCAATTCTTGATTCACTACTTCGAGCAAAATCTATGGGGGTGATTACACAATATGTTGTAGGATTGACACATAGATACAAAGTCTTAATGCAAACAAATATATTTGAATTGATTTTGTAGGTGGTTGTTCTGTTTCAGTAGGTGAATCAGAGAAGTACCAAAGAGCTTGTCATTAACATCAGATCATCAAGATCAGATTGAAAGATCAAGAAATCCAGTGAACAGCAGTGGAGTGTGCAGACTTTGAGAAGCAATGTGAAAAAAAGAGATCATAGAGTCACAGAATGGTAGGGATTGGAAGGGAACTTCAGAGATCATCTAGTCCAACTTCCCTGCCAAAGCAGGTTCACCTAGAGCAGGCTGGACCAGGAACGCATCCAGGCATGTTTTGAGTATCTCCAGAGAAGGAGACTCCATAACCTCTCTGTGCAGCCTGTTCCAGTGCTCTGTCACCCTCAAATTAAAAAAAAAAAAAAATCCTCATTTTGAGATGGAATTGCCTGTGGTCCAGTTCGTGCCCATTACCTCTTGTCCTGTCACTGGACACCACTGACAAGAGTCTGGCCCCATCCTCTTGACACCCACCCTTTAGATATTTATAAGCATCGATAAGATTCCCTCTCAGTTTTCTATTCTCCAAGCTAAACAGACTCAGGTCACTCAACCTTTCCTAAGAGAGATAACATTGTAAGATTTTTGTCCTGCCTCAGAAAGCCCTGTCTGAACACAAGTGCTGTAAAAACAACATCAACTGGTGATGTAAAGCCAGCTCAGCAAGGATACAGGGGCCTCGCTCAGACAGTGTTTCAGCTTTTAAATTGCACTTCATGTGTTCAAGGTGTTTCATCAACACTTGACTCTTTGATCCTGGTACAATCCCTTGGCTGTTGGTGCCTCCTTGATACAGAACACTGAAATAGAGAAATAAAACTAGATACCACTTTTTCATAATATCCACCTCCAGTTTCCTTAGATACCAGATTCTGTCACAGATTAGGGAGCAAAATCAAGATATGAAAATAGATAGTTCTGAAAATACCTGATCATGTGCATACCTGAGAAATGTGGATTCATGGATTTTTGTTTCAAGTCATTGTGGACTGCCAGAGACAGTGCCTGCTTTGTGCTCATCTGCCTCCCTTTGGCTTTTTCTTGGTATTTTTCTCATCTCGCTAAAAAAACCCTCTGACCTAGAGAGGATTTCAGAGAAGAATTTGCGTGTTACAATAGCGAGGGATTTCTTGTAAAGATGCCCCCTCTCACAACAGTTTCTTCAAAAGCTCCTTCTTGTCATCTTGTTTAAGTGTCTGCTGATGAAAACTAACAATCTGGTCCTCTTAATCATTTAATGTCACAAAAAAATATCTGTAATTAAGGGAGAAGAAACCCTTACAAATGCACACTTTTGAGGCTTTTTTTCCTTCTGTGACTTAATGTTCTCTGGTAGACTGTTCTCTTCTTCACTTTAAGGTTGAGAAGTACAATCAAAATGTACATTTATAATGCAATTAAATCTCTTTCTTATTCCATTTTTTGCCCTACCTCTTATTTTTTCCTATCTTTTCCCAGATTTAAAATCTGTTCATAATTCCCATTATTTACTCAGTATGGATTTTTCACTTTCATTTCTCAAAATCTGTCAAAAAATCCATGCAACTTTAAAGAACTCTTTTGAATTTTAATGAAGTAATTGTCAATATCTTGAATGTCTGAGGCTATATACTATTATTTGCCTTCATATTGAGTTAATATTGCAAAATATGATGTTAAGTGTCTAAAAACATTTCTTGGGGGTGGAGTTCTCCTCTACAACAACAAAAAAAAAAAAAAAAAAAAAAAAGACAGTTGTGCTATCTGCACTATCTGCTGTACTATCGTTTTCACAACACCCCCTGGAACTTTTTTTTACATATAATATCAAATCTTACTCAGTCTTCTTCATGAACCTTTATTTCTAATTTATTATTGACATAGTAAAGTTCATGGGAAAATTGTTTTTGACTCTGTGGGAGATAAACTTTGCCTCATTTTCCAAATGTTAATGACTACATGAAGTTCTAGTGTTAAAAGAAAATAGCATTATGAAGAAAAAGCGGCAAAAAAGTTCTTTTTGTTTAGAAGATTTATTCTAAATTGAACTTTTTTAGGAGGGCTTTTAGTTTCTCAGATATATGTAACATGGTAGGATCTTAGGATACTGGCACCTAATGAAGTGTTTGGAAGTGAGGAGAAAATACCCATGTCTCACCAGAGTTTAGAAATTATTTAATTTAGGCTGAATGGCAGCTCCCTCTTATTCCTCTTTCCAGAAAAAAAAAGGTTATTTGATGAGGAAAAAATCTATGGAGAGTGTGGAGTCCCACCACACATAAATCATCTTATTAAATCAATATTTAATTAATTATTATTTCCTATTAATTAAATTAATATTGATTTTTTAGTGATAATGATTCTGGTAATAATTTCTTGAAATATGAAAGATAGACTGTGAGTACAAATATACCTGAGAAAATGTCTGGTGATGTCTCATATGATATTTTCAACTCACATTTTTATTGTTATTTATAAAAATTTGCAAATTCTGATTTCCATAGGAAATACGTAATGCATGCCTAGCAGTCAGAACTCCCAGGCTGAAAAAACTATCTGTGAAGTTTTATTATTACCTCAGCCTCAGAGGTGTATGGTATCCTGCCAATCCCACTGCGAGTACTTGAGATTTAAATGAGTCATGTGGATGATTTGACAAGGCAAAGCCAAGTGTTTCTTCAGAAGCGTGTTGTTTCCTTTTGTTCTGATATGGTATCTACTCATTTATCAAATGCAAGAGCAAGCTCTTTGTACTGTTCATAGACTTGGAAATATCTCTTCTGTATTCTAAAAATAGTAACAGTGAATCTATTTAGCATAGAAGAAAGTGGGAGTGTAATTAAGAGTATATGATAGCATTAAAGGAGCAGAAGTCTGGGTTGAGCATTAGGAGAGTCTTTTTAATGTCAAAATTATCAGTAGACAGGTAGTAATCTAATGTACAAAGTGGCTGAAATGCCTTTCTCTTTTTTTTTCTGTCTGAGAAAAAGAGGAAATAGACGGTAAGGAGAAACCTGAATCAGAACAGATGTTTGCTCAGGATAGGAGACATCCAACTGAATGCTTAAGATTTAGGTGCATTGTCTGAGGACATCACCTAGTCTTGCTTTGTGATCAAGGAATAGCGGGAGTTCAGAAAGTAATTCTGTGTCTCAGCTAACTGGCTTCGAAAGGGATAAATCACTCACTGGGGCAGCTGCACACTCCCAATGGGTTCTCAGAGTAGCCGCCCTGACAGACCTGTCTTCTTTTTTATATTTCCTGAGTTTGCAAAGCCTAAGGAGATTAACAGAAATTCCTGCATTACCTGCAAAGGTAAATATGCAGCAATGTTGCTGAAAAACTGCTTGTTTAGTACTTGCATGATTTCAAAGCATCAAGATGCTTAGATCTATTTTGAGTTTTGTGGTTGGGCAGGGAGAGGTTTTTTGAGGTGTTTGATTAAGCAGCTCTGCTGGGCGATCTGCCCTGCTCACACTGTGTAAACTACCAAGCTTTATGTTAAGCACCTCCTGCTGCAATTTACAGTCCGGAATCAATTTTGGTTTGCCTGAAAGCATCAGGCTGTTAACTATGATGGTTTCAGGATCCGCTTCATATGTGGTTTGCCCATCCATGCAGTGTTCATGGTAATCAGTTGGAGAGAAGTAGAGCAAATGGCTGAGGATGGTAACTGTTCCCTGCCATCCCAGTTTAATTTACCTGCATTGGAGAAACAACACATAAAGGCTTTCAAATGAATTAAAGCCTTTTGTAACACATAGCCCAGTATGCATATTAAAACACCAATACAAAGTCGAAAACTGCAAGTTTGTGGGCTTTGCTTTTGTAATTGCAGAGGTAGATGGAAAATATTCAAGCATCAATCTGTCTCTGGCTGCACAATTCATGGAGTCATGTGCTGATCACAGTAGGAAGACTTTCAGCTGCATTTAGACTTTTGACCTGCAGCTGAGGCTATCAGTAAAATGCATGGATGTCTTATTCCAAGCAAACAACACTGTAAATTTAATACAGATATGGAAATGTTCTGTGTTATAGAATACAGACATAAGGTTGCAGAGTAAGAAAAGGAGAGAATGACAAGGGGATGTTATTCTTGATTTTTCTGCCCCCTAATCTGAGTGTACAAATTAATTTCATTTCACTGCTGCAGAACCATTGCTGATTTTCCATTTACTTTGGTCTTTATGTCTTCCCTCCAAGTAACTAGTGCGCAGAAGTTCAAGGTGACTTTGATTCAGCTTGAGCGTTCTGAACAAAGAGGAAAAATCTGTCACTACACCCTGTGGAGAAAAGCCTCTCAGACCAATTTCTGCATTTTTAGGGTACTTAAGATGAAAGAGACATATCATTACTTTGTAGAAATAATGAAGCTATCCATCTAAACTCAATTTTCTGTTTCCTGTGTCTTGTTATTTATTCTGTGTAAAAAAAAGTTGATTTAAACTAAGTGACTGCATAAGCTAAGAACTTCTGATTATCGTTTGCAGTTTTGAATTGCTACTGCTGCAGGTTTTGATGCTTGCATACTTTTTTAAAATGTGCTGCAGTCTTTCATTTTAGTGTCTCTCTGTAGACGTTGGTGTGTCTTTCCAGTGTGCGCACAACAGTCATAGGCAGCTCAAGCTAACAAGGCATTTGACTGTGCCCAGACTCCTGACCCTCAGTCGGGGCAGGTTTCATAAGTATGCGCAATTGTAATACCCTCTGAAATTCCATGCTGGCTTTTGACTTTGAAGCCCAAAACATATCGTCCTCTTCCTTTTTCTGAAAAGCTTCTTGTTTTCCTTATGTCCCTTTCTGGTGTTCTCCTCACAGTTGGTCTTGATCCCTTCACAACCCGGTAGAGCTCGAATAGTTAATCTTTATGTAACAGTACCCAAATCCTGCCCCAGCTATACCTGTGGCTGTTCCACTCCTAAAACAATTTGCCTATTTGGCAGATGATGTTGTCAATTGAGCAGGAAGAGAATTGCTGACCAGGTGAGAGCTTGGTTCAGAAAGATATGGTTTATGAAGATTCAGTCACTTTTTGTGGCAGGGTGCCTTCTTGAAGGCTCTTGGTAAGAAGAGAGGATGTCTGTGCTTGAAAAGTAAGTGTTCATATTCCATGTGCGATATGAATAATTTTTGCAAAAATATGTGACTTCTGTTTGAATCATACATATTGGCAAGAATGAGAGTGATACTAGGTGAATGATGCCGTTTATTTTCCCAATGAACAGATTGCATCTGCATCTTTTAATAACAAATTTTGCCCTCCACCTCCTTGGTAAAACAATTGAGGTTCTGTGCAAAGCTCTTCAATTTGTGACTATTCATTGTTTTGAGATAAAATCTTTTTTAGCTACTGCAGTATTCACTCTTTTTGCAAATACGGGGGAAAGCAGAACAAAAGGAGCATGTTGCAAAGCACCTTCCTTAAAATAATTGATTCCTGAATGGCAGCACAGATTAGAGCAGAAGTCGTTTGTCCAGTTCTCATTTCCTTTCATAGACTTCAAGCCTCAAGAAGTCATTTACATCTTGCAAAAGAACAGAATAGCAACTATAAACTCAAAATTCAAAAGTTCGTAGACTTGCATTTGGACTAGAAAGCAGCAGGATCTGTGGACACTCATTTCTAGTCTTTATGTATGAAGAGTGGATATTTTATTTTAGTTTTGCCTGGTGTACAGGAAAGGACAGGACTCTCAGGATTGTGGCACTGGATGAGTGAATGGATCCCTGTAAAATTGATAATCCAGCAGGAAGGAAGGTAGGTGTACTTAATTGTATGTCACTTTAAGCTCCCAACTCTGATACACTGATGAGAAAAGGAAAAACCAATAACATTTGAAATGAGAGAACGAGAGGTTGGGGTCTGACTGGTAACAGAGGATAGAAAAATATTATCAGGGATCATACTAAAATAACACAAAGTACCTGCTCCTGGCATTTTTCTGAATTGATTATTGTTATGGTTACATAGTACTGTAAAGGATTTAGATGGGTTATCAAGTCAAGTATTTTCCTATTGCAAGCAATCACATCTCATGCTTCTATTTTTAAATGTATCGCACACCTTTTCAGAAATTATTTTGATAATGTAAGCAAAAGTGTAGAATACTGAACTTCTAAAACTCTGTTTATAAAGTACTCATAGCTTCTATTTCTATAGAATGTTTCTGAAAGAAAACAGAAATATAGCAAATATTGTAAAGAAATTTAATTTTTAAAGCCCCTCACTACGGTTATCCTGTGAGTGAATGATTCATTTTATGGTTGTCTTTCACTGGAGGTCACTGTTGCAATGATATTGTAGACTTGGTTAATTGTTTAAGCATACCTCTCGGTTTTAATTAATAGAGAACAAGAAGGGTTGTGTACATTATTCTTTCTAGTAAAAATCAGGTCAGAATGTGTGCAACCATGCACTATAGCCCTTTCTCTAATCTGTGTCAGTTTTCTGTGAAAAACAGAATTTTTCAGGAAAAAAAAAATTATCTGAGTATATTTTCCTTGGTTTGTTCAGTTTTTTGATTGTTGGGGTTGGTTTCTTTATATCATATTTAATCTGAATCAAGAATTTAATAAAAGGTGTACTTTAAGTAGGGATTTCCAGTATTGATTTCTTGGATCCTCTGGCCTTAACTTTCTTAGATCCTGTCAAATAACTTCTCTAGAGTTCTTAAAGATTCAAATAGATAATGAAAAACTCTATAAATCCCAAGTATAAGTCCCTCTATAAGTCTCTATAAGACTCTGTAAGTCCCCAAGTAACTTGGCAAAAGCATGCCCAAAGCATAGTGACCTTTAAAGGTGGACCTCTGTAGCATTAGTTACAATCAGATCAGGTGCTTTAGTATCATTATGCATGTGGGGTTGTTTCAGCTACTTGAGTTTCATTGGAGAATTGTGGATCTATGTTGTTTTGTATTGTATTTAAAATGAAAATAATTTCTATCTAGGAAGGCTGAATATGAGACTCAATTATGCTAATAAAATAAAAAATTTAAGGAAGAAAACCAACCCAAGATTTGAGTGAATGACGATAATGGTCATGAGAGAAAGGTGTTTTATTTTGTTTGGGTTGTTTGTGGCTTCTTCCAGGAAGGCATGCCTACTTCATCTTTTGTCTAGATTTGATTAGTTTTCCAAATTACTGTAGAACAGAAGAGTTTTCCAGTAAACATGAACAGCCATCCTTGCTAATGCCTATTAATCTGGCTCTTCAGATGTTAGCATTGTTCAGCAGTTCTATGAGAAAAAACAAAGCTAACATTATTAAATTAGAAGAAAACAGTGGTGGCCTAAAAGCTGTATCATTTCATATATTTAACCAAGATTCTGTGGTGTTTGCCTGGTTTTCTGTATTCAGATCCACAGTCTACTGCAAATAATCATTATGTGTCTCGATCCATAGATACAGAGCAAGGAAATGACCTCTGTTGTATGCTGCTGCGGAAATAACAAGTTTCTGCTATTTCATCATTTTAGTAAAGTTCCTGCACTTCATTCTTGTGCCTGTTGCAGTGTGTTCATTTAACTGTATGATTTAAAATGGAGAGCATTTGGCTAATTAGAAGGCAGCTGTTCACTTAAGTAAATGACTCATAGAGTGATATTTATGGTGCATAACTATTTTTCAAGCCTGGAGAAACATGGGGAAAAAAAGGCACAAAAGCAGATGTTTGTGCTTCTACATCCATGATAAATGCTGTGAAAAGTGGCTGCTATTTTCATCTTATGACATTTTTCTTAAAATTTATTGATAAGCTGGTAACCCCAGCTTTTAACTGATATCTTTCAAAGTTAATGAGATAGTACTGTAAAGAAAATATCCCAAGTACTTTATTTGAAGTATTTGTGTGAGTTGAATATTTGAAATGAATGATCAGGCATCACAGGAAGAGGCCTTAAAGTCTATGATAATTATAGGCTCAATTATCATGTAGAGTACAGGAATTTGCAATTTGAATAAAGCCTCTGATTTTTTTTACTTTATATTACAGAACACTTAGGTACAAAATAGTTCAATTAAATGTCAAAGAATATCTATCACCATATCATGATATAGGTTCCATTTTAAAATAGCATTACTACAACAAAATTCCTCTAGTGTTTCTTTTGGTCTACTTGGGGAGTTTATGATGTTATTAGACTTTAGCATTTGGAACTGAACGCTTAGGGCATTCCCCATGAAGACAGCCTTGTGCCCATAAGCTGGTTATCTCAGGACTGACAACATCATCTTGGTGTTTTGGGAATGGGTTGGGGTTTTCTCCCCTCTTCTCTCTCTTTTAATTTGCCTGGCATTTGTCTGCTATGCCTCTCCGCTGTCGATTATTCTTCCAGTTTCCCTTGTCTCTTCTCTGCCTGCTTTAGTGCACGCACTTGTTGGAGCTCAGGTCACTCAACTGTAGCTCAGGTACAGTATAAAATCTGTTCTGAACAAAGAGAAAATATAAAAGAGAATACTTTTAGTTCTCTGCCCCACTCTCTCTTTTAAAACTGGGTAGTGCCAGCTGCTAATTTAAGATTTCTGAGACCACACCGAGTTCTGAGTAGGAAGTTCAGTGGCATGGCTAGGTGGATTAGGCAGGTGGAGAGTTTATTTTCTTTCTTCCTTTGTCATATTCCTGCACCCTGCTTTCAAATTCTTCTGAGACTGTTTTATAAAAGCTATTGGTTAAAATACACAGGGTTTGGTTATTTTGAAAGGACTTAGTCTTCTTTCTCCTATAAATGAGGGGGGAATCTAGCTCTCTAAAAGTGGCATATGTACATTCTACCACAAAATCCATTTTTAGGGATTTCTGTTGTTTTCACAGGCACAAAAAGAAAGGACATTTTCTTTGTGTAACTTGAATGCAGTTTAAAAGCTTAGAGCTACTCTTTAAGAAGAATAGAATCATTGTAGGATAGGCACTCTCTTAAATAATTATTATACCTATAAAGAGGAAGCTGAGGTGGATCAGTGTTTTGTGACTGTATTAATAAACAGCAGAGTTCATCTGTAGTTTATTTTATTCAACAAAAATTGTTTTAAGCTGCATTTGCTGCCGATTGTATAGACAGTAGAAACCATCAAGGAATGGTAACCAGGCTGTCCAGTCCTATATAAATTGGAACTGCTTTACTATATTTTGACATTGTGCTCTCTGTGACTAATCTGGAAAAATATATGTCAGTACAGTTTGGAAACAGGAGATATACCAAGATGGAATGGAAAAGCATGTAAAGCCTACATTTATGTAACAGAATTGTAGGTTTGTTATTCTTTTATCACTGTTTTATTTCATATTTTGTAAATTCATAATCATAGTTCACTGGGTTACATTTTATTACCTCATATAAAATGACTATCCTAATTTCCTAAGGAAAAAGGCCGTAAAAATCTGGAGAAGGTTGTCAAGGTAAAACCTTGAGCTAAACTACCAGTCTTCAGAAGCAGAACAACCTCCCCAGCTTGAGAATATTATAAGAGTCCCTTTTCAGCACTTTTCACCTCTCAACAGCTTCACAACAATTCCCTAAGTGAGATTTTACAGCTGTTGTAATGCTTATTTTGTGATATATTTGAAATAGAAAATGTGTCCTATATAAAACAAGGCTTGAGTAACCTTAAAAAAGATAGTAAAATAAAAATCCATTTAAAAACATGGAAGCTTCTTGTAAAATGCAATACAGAACATGTTAAGTACATAGTTGCATTTTTATTCCGCTAAATGTTAATTGACTTGGAAGATTGCCACAAATTAAATAGTATTTGAGCTGAAAAATAGAAATAAATTCTGTTAGGAATATGGTTGCGTGAGTTACCACAGCCAACCATATTTTTTTTATCCTTGGCAGACAGAAGTATGTTCTGCTAGGTGACTAGTCTATAATGCTGTTCAGAATGACAGAGTATTCAAAACTTCTCTGAAAAATGTATCCAGATACAAGTCATTTAAATGGAGGGTAGAAAAGACTGCATGGTAGTACTGGAATTGTAATGTAAATAACAAATCATCTCCACAGTGCAATTGTGATTCATGCTCATGTAAACCTATATATGTACATCTGGATACTCATGTAGTCTATCTGCTTGTCTAATAAGATGATTAGTGACTAGTTCATCCCAACTTAGGTTATCTTCCTGGTTTTATGTTAGTTAATATTGTAAATGTTGCGAATCAGTCTCTGAGTGTCTTTGTAATAGTGACCAATCTGTAACAGGAGTAACAGCAAACTCCTGGCATATTCACCATTGAATTCTCCTGACACTGCTTCTGTGTATTTGTTAATAGAAAATGTTAAGTCTACATCTAAATCCTACATCTCCATTATACAAAGGTATAATCTTTGCTTAACAATTTCTAATAAACAGTACGGGTTCATGTTTTTGTTAGAGGAATAATTAATAAAGCTTTCAGAAAGAAGGAAATATTTTTTCCATCATATTTGAAATACACTGCCTTACACAAGTGCATTCAAGTGAGCTGACAGCATGTAGAGTGTTTGCAAACAGTTTTCTCAGACAAACTTGCATTATTAATGAAACTAGATTGAGTTTTGGAAGGACTGTACTTCCAGCTGTTGACACCTGCTGCTCCATTAGTATATATGTAATAATATCAATGTAGGAGTTTTTTTAGCATAAAAAAATGTATTTATAGAGGAGAAAAATTAATCCAGTATTTGGCTTTTTGTGGTGGCTATAATGACTAGCGAACCCCTCTGCACCTGACTTCATTGCTGCTTTTTTTTTTTTTTTCACAAGAAAATATATTCTTGCTTATTCAAACAAAAGAAAAAGGCCCTGGAGAATATATAAGGTACATTTGAGATGGTGAATTTAAGCTCACATTCCTTTGAAATAATCACTGCCATTTGTCACACTGGATTTGGATCCAAGCAGATTGTGTTCAAAATGAGGCATGCAATTGTCTGTGTTGGAAAAGGAATACAGGAATGAGAATTAAATTGTTCATGTATTGAAGAGGTGAACAGAAAGTCTCTACTCAATAGGTAAACCTAGAATTTTTTGAAAGAAAATTATTTAAGCTTATTGATGTCCAGACACAAACAAAAGACATAGATTCTGGTGTTTTATGCTTACAAAGATGATAAGAATGAGATGGAGGTGAAGACAAGAGTCCTGGTATTCAGAGTTTGTATATAACTGAGGTAAATTAATAACAACTAAACCCTGAAGATGATCCGAACTAAAAAGAGGACAATGACCAGATTGAATATACAGAGATTGTGTGGGAAGCTTACTTTCTTGTTTGTTGGGCTTCAGTATTTCTTATAAAAACTAAACAAAAGCTGAATCTTTAATCGATTTTTTAAATCTGCAGTTTCATAACTCTCACCCTGTGTGGAAAATTCCCTTAATTACCAGTTTCCAGTGAAAGTGCTTAGTTGAGAAGCAATATAGTGAAAGCAGAGTGGCTTTCCGTCAGACTAAACATAATCTCCTTGTTCTCAAGAAACATAGTCTTCCACCACTAGATGGGAGGAGTAGCTTTTCTAGGTGCAGTGACACTGAGGGGTTTGCTTCTTTCTTTCTTTCTTTATTTATAGGCTAAGATTAGTTAAATATTAATCCCTGGAGTAGTTGTCGGTACTCTAGGTTTGCTAAATATACCATTGCTGGCATAAGGCAGGCAGAAGGCAATCATTTTTATGTATCTGCCATCCAAAATAATAAAGGATCAGCAACAGTATGCAAATCACAGGGCGTTATTTCAGCACACAGATATTCTTGACTGTGATTCACAGTATCATGAACTGAACGTTTTTCTTAATGCGTATGCATCCAATGTATATCAGGCCACCTTGAAGCAGCGAGAAGGCTGCTGGCAGGAAGGTACCACTCCTATCCAAATTCTAGGTAGAGCTCTAACACCTCCAGGCAATCTGTGAAGGAGATGTTTCAAGTTTTTGTTCATAGGTGGCAGGATTTCTCAGAGAAAAGGAGAGTTTGCTAAAAAACAATTAGTCCTGTTACCTAGACCATTAGCGCTCTGCTTAGCTAGAGAACACATACACAGTTTTAAGGTTTTGGCAACAGAGAGGTTTTGCTCTTGTGGTTATTTGCAATGGAAAGCAGGTGCAGTTCCACTTCACTGAGAGACTCTGGAGAGCCACCAGCTAAACACTGTGGAGAAACTGCTGTATTGCCAGAAACCAGTGGGGCTGGGGCTGCCACTCTGTGTTTCAGTACCTCTGCCACATGTGGCTACTTGGAAAGCCTGCAGTAACCTGAAATGGCTCTTCCCTAAGGAAAGCTTAAGGACAAGTGGCAATATTGCCTCTTACTGTCTGCATGGAAAAATGGAGGGAAACGCATGATAGGAAGAGTTTCATTTGCTTTTACCTGATGGGCCTACAAAGTAACTCTAGGGAATAAATAATTTAACACAATCTCAAGCTCTTGCTTGAAAAAAAAAGTTTCAGCAAAATTACATTATTTACTTTAGCCTAAGTATATGTGTGATAGTTTCACTTGGTAAATCTCCATAAACATATTTTTGGTGAATTGTTTGAGTGGTGCAGGGATATGTGTGTCTCATCCCCATGACTCAAATGGTGAGTGAGCGGATTACTATAATGGAAAATTGGCTTCCATTGTTTTCCATACCATCCTTCTTTACATTTGTGATAGGAAAAGCAAGTGAGTTCTGTGAAACTTAGCTGTAGGTGTTCATTGTGTGCTTCTGCAGGTCTTTTCCAGCCTCAATGATTCTGTGATTCTATGAATAAACCTGCTTTCTTCCTTTAAAAATAAAGTCACAGTTTCACAATATCTTGCTGGATAAACCTCACTTTGATCTAGTTTTAAATAATTTCTCTTTTATTCCCTTTGTACATCTACAGTAACTGAAGTTTCAGCCTCAGAAGATAAATTATTTTGCAGACTGTCAGCAGTAGGCAATACCTCTCCCAATCATGCATATAGAACTGTAGAGAATTGTTTCAACAAGCATTAGACCTTATGAAGTAAGTAATTCCTCTTTGTTCACAAGCAAACAGTGGGAAGTGAGGACTAAAAGAATCTTGATCCAGAGCTTTGGGGTGGGTAAGAAATTAGTTGCTGACCTTTCTGCTAAATTTGCAGTGGGCCAGAATCCATCAGCCTGAAAAGTCACCAGTATTTTCAACTAAACAGGGACCTTAGGACAAAGCTACACTTGGATTCTGTGTTTGTCACAGTCTGTGAATGTATGTTTATTACCAGTATTACCAGTTTATTACCAATTACCAGTACTGCTTTGCAAAAAGAAAAATATACTTTACGTAGGAGGGAGTATAAGCCTATGTGTAAGTATTTGTGTGTCATGCAAAGGATGTGCACAGGAAAGTGTTTCTTTTGATGGATAAACTGCCAGTTCACTATAGAAAAAGTGAATGGATGCATTTAGGACATCAAGAGGTTATTTGGTCATGGGCATTCAATTCCTCCAGAATTTTGTGACTGCAATCCGTTTTAATAATTCCACTTTTATAGTCTCTTATTTTACAGATTAAACTTAGATCCTCAAAGTTTTTATATCTGCTAAGTCTCTATTTTAGAAATATTTTTAGAAATATTTTAGAAATATAATAGAAATATTTTATACATTAAATTCCCTTAAGGAAAAAAAAAAACCCAAACATTTTTTAAAGAAAAACATTTATTCCAGTGCCTCACTATGTCATTTGGAAATATCCTTCCAAGACAAAGCAGGGAAATCAAGAGCTGCACGAGTTCCTGCACCTTCATCAAAAAAAAAAGCCAATCCCAGAAGGTTTAGTTTCCACAGACAGAAGATTAGTTCTTAGATATTTATTGCATTCTGACTGGGAGTCTACATGGGTAACATCTGATATGATTAGAATGTGTTTTATGTGTGTACAGCATATATATAAAAATATATATGTGCGCATTTTGTCCATTTGGCAATAGTTGGAAGCATTTCTGAAGATACCAAGTTCCATGCATGTGTACAAAACACATCACTTTTGCTCCTTCTTAAGCAATGCCTGCTTGCACAGCACATAGCATGACCTTGTTGTTGTGCTGCATGTTATCTGACAGAAATGAAAACAAATCCCATTCAAGTTTGCTCATTGCCAAATGAGCCTGTTGGTAATCTTCTAACTGACTTTTGAAATGCTGTCTTTTAGCCTGCAAAAGAAGGATATTCAAGGAGCTAATGTAACATATTTCAAAATCTATCAGGAAACTCATCACTGTATTCAACCTTTTTTAATTCAGGTCTTTTAAAACAAAGATGACGTCCGAAGTATTATTGTTTCATATAGCAAACATTGTGAGAACAAACTTAGAAATTACTGAAATTACTTGGGGCACATGTAACTCCATATGGCACAGAAAGAATCCCTAATTAATTGAGAATTTAGATATTTATAGGAAAACTATTTGTACACTTATTCAACCATCATATTTCATTTTCTTTTTAATGTTAATTTTATCACTGTAGTGATCATTTTGAAATGCTAGAGACACTGCAAATGTTCATATAGCCCCATTTTTTGCTCAGAAAGTCTGAATTAATAGACAAACTAACAATTAACTAAATCCATTAGAACTTGTCAAATTAGCAATCATTACCTTTGGGAGGTGTTTTGCAAAACCAGTCTCACCAGTAGTATTGGTTAAAGTCACAAACCCACTTCAGAAGAAATCAGCAGAGAAGTAACTTTTTTTATCATTAAATTCAAAGCAGTAGTGTATCTTGTTTATTTTTATTTACGCTGGCAGAAGTGGCATAGTGTCAGGTGACATCACTGTAGGAAAAACTCCAATAATATATTCTTAAAATCTACTTTAAATATGAGTTCTTTCATCTTCTTTGGCTGTGAATCTATTGTTGAATTATGCAGGTATTATACTGCACTTGCTGGCTATACTTTTGTCACCATAGGTCAACATTTAATATATGTCAGAAAAGTTAACAGTGGTTTCTAAAGGGGGAATGTCAACTTCCTGTATAGCTGGGATGCTCAGTGCTCTAGAACATGATGGCTGGTAAATCTTTTTTAACATCCATTTGCTTTTCCAAAGTAACTCTAGTATTACCTGAGAATTTCTGTCTTCCTTTTAGGAAAAGGGTTGGGGATTTTTCTGTGTGAAAGGAGGAGAAATTTCATTTTAGTTGGAACTCTCATAGGATTGAGCACTAGAAATAACCCAAGTGCTACTGTGGGTAAAACACAGCTTAGACAACTGGAGCGAAACACAATTTATATGAATCCATAATGCAAGCAGAGTTTAAGAGGTACTGTGAGGTGACTTGCCATACTCTCAACTCAGAAGAGCAAGTTGAGTGCAAATTCTCGTCAAGCACAGCATGATTGCTTTAAACTCAAGAAAGTTTTCTGAGAAGGGCAGGAAAAAAAGCAGAAGAATTCTCCACAAAGTAGTCATCTTCATAATGTTAAAATCTGTGCCTATGAGGCAAAAATTAAGCAAATAATAATTTTTTTCCTCATCCCTGAAATATAGCTGGTAGATTGGACAGCATGTAAGTAGTCACACATCAGTGAAAATGCTAAATCTCAATAGAATAAAGCTTAGTCTTGATGGAATAACACAAATACTGGAGACAAGTTGTTCTCATGTCTTGTACTTAGAAGGAACTTTTACCTCGTTTTTGGTGGAATGGGATGACCATAAGCTCGTTACAACATGGCCACATCACAGAGAAGCCAGCAGAATCCAGCCCCGTTACCTCAGTCTAGCCAGGAAGACAAAGCAGTCTTCCTCAATGCTGTACTCCTTGTCTCTTAGTGAGACAAGTTTCTTTCAGTTAGCTGCAAAACAGTCCAATGCATGGATTGTTATTTGGCCTTTTAAAATGAACTGTGGCCAATTTTGCTGCAGTTATCTTTTCTTGCATTGCTTCTTTCTGTGTAGAGGTATGTATGTTCGTTTGCACAGATAAGATGTATTCAATTTTTGCTTCTGTTTATGGCTTAGTAAATTAACTGGTGTCAAATTCAAAGTAGGTATTAGTTTCTTCAGGAGACTTTTTTCTGTAAACAGTTCTGTATGGTTCTTTAAACCAATGCAGTTAAGATCAAAATGGTGCCTGTTTTGATGACAGTATCCTTACCCACTCCTTCTAGGACGTTCCATCAAGCCTTTTCACCAACTTGACTGCCCTTCTCTGGTTGCTTTCAAGGATCTTCACATCCTTCTCATATTGTGGGACCCAGAACTGCACACAATACTCAAGGTGAGGCCACACCAATGCTGAACACAGCAGGATAATGACTTTGGCTGATTATGCTGTGTTTGATACACCCCAGGATGTGGTTTGCCCTCTTGGCTGCCAGGGCACACCGCTGGATCATGCTGAGTGCTGCTGGCCAGCACCCCCAGCAGGGCTGCTCTCCAGCCACTTTTATCCCAATCTATACTTCCCAGTGTTACTACGTCCCAGGTGCAGAATGCAGCATTTATTCTTATTAAATTTTATGCCATTGATAATTGCCCAGCACTCCAATCTATCCAGATTCCTCCACAAGTCATCTTGTCCCTCAAGAGAGTCAACAGCACTTCCCAGTTTGGTGTCATCAGCAAATTCACTAATGGTACATTCAACTCATACATTCAGACCACTGATAAATATGTTGGTCAGAACTGGCCCTAGAATTCAGATCTAAAGAGCACCACTACTGACTGGCCACCAGCCAGATGTTGCCCCATTCACCACAACCCTTTGAACCTTGCCATTTAGCTAGTTCATTACCTAGAACATCCTACCGTTTTTCCAGAAGGAGGCTGTGAGGGATCAAAAGTCTTACTAAAAATCGAGAAAAACTACATCCACTGTCTTCCATTCATCCACTGGGTAGGTGACCTTATCATAGAAGGATATCAAATTAGTTAGACAAGACTTTACCTTTGTGAACTCATCTTGACTGTACCTGATGATTGCATTGTCCTTTAAATACCTTTCAATAGAACTCAGTAATATATTCTCCATAATTTTTCCAAGAACTGAGGTTAAATGAAGAATTCTATAGATTCCTGGGTCTTCCTTCATGTCCTTCTTATAAATTGGCTAGCTTCCAGTTGGCAGGGACCTCCTCAGACTCCCAAGACTTTTGGTACATAGAGGGCTTGTTGTAACATCCACTAACACTGGTAGATGAAAAACTAGATATGAGCCAGCACTGTGCTCTTGCAGCCCAGAAAGCCAACTGCATCCTAGGCTGCATAAAAGATGTGTGGCAGCAGGTTGAGGAAGGTGATTCTCACCCTGTACTCCACTCTCTTGAGATCCCACCTGTAGTACTGCATCCAGTTCTGGGGTCCCCAGCACAAGAAAGGCATGGATCTGCTGGAGTGGGTCCAGAGGAGGGCGACAAAAATGGTCAAAAGGCTGGAGCACCTCTTATGAAGAAAAGATGAGAGAATTGGTGATGTTCATCCTGGAACAGAAAAAGCTCCAGGGAAACCTTATTGCTGCCTTTAAAGTTCTTAAAGGGGGCTTATAAGGTAGATGGAGAGAGAGTTCTTACACAGGCTGGTAGTGACAGGGAAAGAAGTACTGTTTTTAAATTGAAAGAGTATAGATTAGGTTGGATGTAAGGAAGAATTTTTTCACAGTGAGAGACTGAAATAGGTTGCCCAGAGAAGTTGTGAATTTGCCACTCTGGAAGTGTTCAAGGACAGGTTCAATGGGGCTTTGAGCAATCTGGTCTAATGGAAGATGTCCCTGCCTATGGCAAAGGGATCGATGATCTTTGAAAGTCCCTTCTGACCCAAACCATTCTGTGATTCAATGATCTTACACAATTTTGAAAGACTATTCATAATAGCTCCGGTGACCTGGTAAATTCAGATTGGGTGAGTATATTTTGTCCTCCTAGATTCCTCCAATGGATAATTTTTATTTTTGCTCAAGTATAATATACCTAATTTTAGAATGGTTATGTATTACTGTGTTCAAAAACAGGGAGGAAAGCCAAGTATTTTGAACTTTCAAATTTATCACTTATATCTTTGTGGATTTTTTTAATATTTCTCATTCCTCTGTAGCAGCTCACCCTTCTCTAGAACAGACCTGTAGAGCTTCCCTGGGGTCCGCTCAGACACCTCTTAAAGATTTGGTGGTTACTCTTATTCTAATTCCTCATCTGCCACCTCTTAACTTTGTTGAAATGTTCATTTTCCTCATTTTATTCATCTTATTCTCTTTTAAAAGCACTTCACAGTAAAAGTTTTTAAGTTAGTCTTACTTTTTATTGAGCCTTACTTTTGTGCATGTATCTACCTCATAGGGCACAGAGGTCAAATGGACAGTTTCAGGTGAGAGCTGATGGTACGGTTAGCATATAAATACACATATCCGTGAAACTCATGGCCCAGGTGCTGCAGTATTATACAAGTATCATGAGACCCAGTCTTCACCTATTCTGATACAACCTGTATTATGTACAAAAACCTAGGAACGCCTCTAATGTCCAGCTTTGCTGTTCATGATGGGCTGGGCACAGCTTGGCTTTAGAAAGGACTTTATTTCTTGAGTCTGGCCTAAAAAGTAGTCTGGAAATGAAAAAATGTCATTCTCTACTGAAATTTCATTTTACAATGTTTCTAAATTTGTGATTCCGACCAACCATATATCTTGAGGAAAACTAGGCTTTATATCACATCCTGGCTTTTCACAAAACTCCAGATGATATGCTCAGAAGTTTCTGCCAAGAAAGAAGATAGATTGTGTCCAAATAAAATGCATCTTCGATACCAATTTACCATTTATAAAGCAGAGGGAGATTAAATGCTTTAGCCCAAGATCTTGACATTTCCTGAATCCTTAAAAAAAATTTAAATATGCAGAGGATGCATTTCTTTTTGCCTTTTGAATGTGCTGAACAGTGTTAAAAACATTACTGAAACTCATGTGTGGTATTTTTCTAAGTGCCCAGTTGTTATGCAAAGAAATATAAATTTAGATTATGAGATGTTTGTCTTCTTGAACATATTTTTCCTTAAATTATTTATGAAATCTCTTCTGCCAAGATAAGAAAATTGCACTTTTGGAATCAACACAGAATTGTTTTGTTATTCCCTAAGGTATTTTTCATCTCTTAAGTGTTAATGGCTGTCTTTCTTCAACTCAAAAGTTTTTCAAAACCCACTTTAATTGTGCAATATGTCATCAAGCTAAACACTTGATAGAGGGTTTGGCCCAACTGAAGTTCCCAGAAAAATGCCCATTTACTTCAGGAAACAAAACAGTGAAATGAATCTGATGGTTTTCGAGTATAGCTTGAGTTACATCAACAAAGCAGTGCAGATCCAAGCCATCTCATTTCTTTTGTTACTATGACAGATACAGCTGGAAACTTCTCAGGCTTACATGGAGCTGACTGTAATGCCAGATTTTGATTCTTTACATGCACTACCAGACAGGGCTAGTTTCAAATGAAAAGTGAAACTGTCACATGCATTTCAGTCTAGACAGGTTTGCCCTTTTCTTAGTGCAGTACATACAGATGTAAAAGAAGATCATGGATTTTTCAGTGTCTCCAATTGAGATACTCATCAATTTAAGTCTAATTTTCTGTAACTAAATAGTTTCTTTAGTCTCAGGGAGTACAGAATACTAGCATCTGTTGTGTTCATAACTGCAACTGACTTCTCACCAAACTTCTTATTAGCATTTTTCACCTGGTTTATGAAAACTGCAGACCTTGAAGGATCACAATGAATAGCTGCAAAAAGTAGAGATAGAGAGGAACACTGAGGATTCATACTGGAAATGCAATGGGTTTGGCTTGGGTGTATTTCATTCCAGATTCAAGCAAAGGTCGCCTTTCTTGTTAAACTTGAAATAATATTAATCTTTTAAAGACAGGAATCTTTCTTTGAGCACAAGTGCAGTGGGAACTGGAGAGGATGTAGTAGAGACAGCTGTACAGTGGATAGGTGGCTTTGCTGGGATTGCAAAAGTAGCAGAGTGGATCAGGCCACTTTTACAGTTATGGCTTTAATGAAAATAGTGAAGCAGCTCATTTTGGAGCTGTTTACTTCCTTGCAGCATGTAGGCAGCTCAGCTGAAGGCTTGTCCTGATTGCATCAGGCACTGTCTCAATGGAGATGCAAACTCCAAAGTTCTTGCTTACATCATTGTGACAAAAATAGTATCACCCAAGGTTCTTGACTGTAACATTGCTTTGATTTCAAATACTTAATGGATTGCAGTATTTTCCTTTTTTTCATCTTATTAGGAAATGATAAAGTTTGATCTTATTAGGAAATGATAAAGTTTGATTTGAAAGCTAATTCAACTGCAAACATTGAGCTAAAAGTATTAATTGTATTCTCAGAATAATAAATATAAATTTACTTGCCATTTGTTTTCAGGCAAATGGCTTGGTCAGTTATGTCTCTAATTTAAAGAGATTAAGACAGTTTCACAGCTGATCAGAAACTAGAAAATTATAGCAATATTTCCCTCTGCATGAAATATATCTACTTTGAAACACACTGTGGCAGTAACATACTGGCCCTGGAGGTGCAGGTGGATACAGTCTTCTTTTGGTGTGGTTGTCCTGGTACTTCAAAGATCTGTTCTCTCTGCACCGTGCATTTTTGCACAGTTCTTTTAGTGCTAGGTAAGCTTCCTAAGTACATCCTAGCAATACAAAGGTGAGGGCTAGATCAGCCTTTGGAAGAAGTGAAAACCTTCTAAATTGTCTGGAAAAATTGCATGCCATCTTGACTCTGCAATTATACCTTTTGTCAGTTTAGTGGACAACATAATCTGGCCTCTTAGTAGGCAGTTTTGCAGCCTCCACCTATGGCTTTTCAAGTACCTGAGGAAGAATATTAGAATTACACTTCTGCATCTTTAAGAATAGCCTTTCTGCTTTAAAAATTCCCCTAGGAGAATACTGAAAGGTAGCAAGATAGGGATTTCATACTGAAACATCAATTTTTAATCTTTCCAACTGTGATAATTTTCCCGATTGCACGTTAAAATGTATCTGATTCTCTTGCACATAGATTTAATTATGATCTAATTCTTTGATGAGGATAAGAAATTGTCATGCTTTTTTAGGAATAAATTTTGTGGTACAGTCTTGTTGCAGCAGTATTTCTGCATGAAATTATTTGAGGGTTTGGCCAAAATACTTTTTCACTAAAATGTTTGTATTTTTATTAGAAATTGTTCGTAATTTGATGCTACCATTAAAATTGTCGGGGGGAGGGGGGGGAGTAAGACTAATTTCCTACTATTGTGTTTGCACTTCTTAGTTCAGTATTCTGACACAAGATTCTATTTTCCAGTTTGTTAGAAGTAAAAGTATAGGTATCGGATGTAAAATCAAGTGGATAAAATAGAAGGGTTATGTGTCATTTATGTCATTACTTGTGTTCTGTGAATTATAGCTGCACCTTTATTATTAATTAGGTAATGAAAAATTTGTCTGTGACATGAATCATTGGAAATCTTGTCTTTAAATGAATACAGTACAATATGTAGGTAAACTTACAAATATTTTGTTTTCTGATAAATTCAGATCCTCAATTGATGTTACCTGTTTCCAATGATGCATGCATTCAGCTGCATGTGAAAACAGTAGCAAGTGTCTAGAGCTTACTTAAAGTGAGATGAAAGTGAATTGTGAAGTTATTATATTATATTATATAATATTATATTCTATATTTTAGCACCAGCTGTAGTACTGAGACGAAAATAGTGTCTGTAAATTTCTGTACTTATTTACTGATAGGACACTTTATTTCTTGGTATTCTGTAATCCATAATTTGCAGTCAGTGAGGAGATCATATACTTAAACTTACTTAATTTTGTATTTTAAGAACAATTCTAGACAAAATGTAGGATGCAAAATGGTCCTAAGGCACTTAAAAGGCAACTGAAGCAAAAGCAGTCCAAGTTCTAGAAAGCAAGATCACACCTGAGCAACAAAATCTGCAATACCACAGGTGTCTGAGATTCCCAATTAAAGTTTCACACATGCAAACCTGTGTTACTGCATATATTTACGCAGTCAGTGCCTTGGCTAAACCAACACTGGGATCCACAGACTGAAGTTTGTGGACTCCATCTCCTGAAGGTCCTGATTTGCTAGGTAGACTTAGGGCATGCTTGAAATATTGCTGGTCTAAATTAAAAACAAAATATAAGCCTGTAAAATAAGATATTGGTCGTGTTTTTGGGTGAGGATACAAGTTTTTCCCTTGTAGCCTCATTGGAGTACTCACTTAGGAGGTAGGACACCTGGATTCTGGACTTCCCTCAGCCCCATGGTGTGTGGTTCTTGTGCCATCAAGAATGTAAATTTTGACAAAAAGGAGAAGAAAAGGAGTCATTTGAGGGACTAGGTGGGATATTTGTTGAGAAGGGAGAATATAGATTCTGACTTCTGTGTCCTGATTTTTTCAGTGGTTACAATGAAAGATTTCTTTTTGAATATTTGTAAATGAAGTTTAGGTTTGGTTACCTAAATGACAGTTATCTGAATAACATTAGGTGCCAAAATAGTCTCTGAAGAGAATCATAAAACCAGTTAATTAATTGTTAAAAGTGACATGAACAAGTACATAGTAAAAACAAAAATACTGACCCAGGTGAATACTGTCAGAAGTTAACCTATACATTGTGCTGCAGAGATTCATTGGTGTTGCTTTATAGAGAATTGTGGCTGTAGCACGTTGTGGTAACAGTCTAAGTGGAATCTGACATGACTGAATTGCTAAGCCTATTTAAATCTGCCAAACGATGCACCTTCTGGTAAAGAAAACAAAGGTTGTGTGATAGGAATAGGAACAGGGTTTGTGTGTGTGTAGAATAAGTCAGGAAACTGCTTCTTATTCCTGTGTTTGACTCGTGTGCACAAGTCCTCATGGAGCATATTAGTGTAAACGTGTGTGTGTGTGCATGTGTTCTCGTGGGGATCTGACTAGTCTACCCTAAGACTCCCTTAGATATGTTCCTAATCTAATTTTATGTGACAAAATTTCTAAGTGAAATCTCAGACGGGGACAGAACTCCTCAAAAGTGTGTTAAAACTCTCAAAAGCTTAGAAAACTTCTCAAAAGCTGTGAGATGTGATGGGCACAACCTCTGGAAGTAGATCACAGGATGCTTGTTTGGAAATTGTCTGAAGAGGAGCTGGAAAAGATCTGCCCATGATCCTTTTTGGAAATTGCCCTTATGGGGTGGTTGCTGTTCTCTTTCAGCTTAGTGTTATTCTTGGTGATAAGAGAGCATCTTCTGCTCTCAGAGGGAGCTCCTTTGCTGGGAGAGAAGATTTCTTACAAAATGTTCCCTTTCCACTTCTGGGTTTTTTCAGCAATGTGCTGGCTTGGGCTATTTATGACAGTGCTATGATCAAATCCAAAACAACTTTCTGGTTTACACTGCAGGAGGTGCTAAGTAACTGGAATCCTTTGGTTGTCATTCCTTGCTTGACTAATGTCTATGTTTCTTATCTTTTCACTTTTGAATGAAGAGGAATCCCTAAGAAAAAGACATTTGAAAACAGTAAAAAAGAGAACGGAAAATTACTCTTTATTCATGGAACCCAAGTGTTTCAGGGCCTCATTTATGGCCTTACTAGGCTGAATAGAATCATAGAATCATAGAATGGTTAGAGTTGGAAGGGACCTCCAAGATCATCCAGTTCCAAGCCCCCTGCCATGGGCAGGGATACCTCCCACTAGACCAGGTTGCTCAAAGCCCCATCCAGCCTGGCCTTGAACACTTCCAGGGATGGGGCATCCACAACTTCTCCGGGCAATCTGCTCCAGTGCCTCACCACCCTCACAGGAAAAAATTTCTTCCTAATCTCTAATCTAAATCTGCCCTCTTCCAGTTTAAGCCTGTTACCCCTTGTCCTATCACTACACTTCAGGGACAAAGAGTCCCTCTCCTGCTCTCCTGTAGGCTCCTTTCAGGTACTGGAAGGCTGCTAGAAGGTCTCCCCAGAGCCTTCTCTTCTCCAGGCTGAACAGCCCCAGCTCTCT
>VZRU01008944.1:181886-245594 GCA_013398155.1 Pedionomus torquatus | reverse complement strand
TGAACTTCATGCCATTTGCACTAGCCCACCTCTCAAGCCTGTCCAGGTCCCTCTGGATGGCATCCCTTCCCTCCAGCGTGTCGACTGCACCACCAACCTTGGTGTCATCGGCAAACTTGCTGAGGGTGCTTTCTATCCCACTGTCCATGTCTCCAACAAAGATGTTAGATAGTATTGGTCCCAGTACTGACCCTTGTGGGACACCACTTATCACCAGCTGCCACTTGAACATTGAGCTGTTGACCACAACCCTTTCAGTATGGTCATCCAACTAGTTCCTTACCCACCAAGTGGTCCATCCATCGAACCCATGACTTTCCAATTTGGAGACTAGGATGTCATGTGGGACAATGTGGAATACAATACAGATTTCTTTGTACCATGCTTGGAAAGAAAATCTTTGCTTGGACTTCAGCAAATACTTTCTGAATTTTGTGACTTTATTTTAAAATGAACCAGGAAATAAAATACTTTCCTCTGTAATGGAGCAAAGACTGACCTGTTAAGTTACCATATATTTTACAATTCCAAATGTGCAGGGACTTTTCGCCTAATGTAACACTAGAGAAAGTGATTAGGGTTTTTGTATCAAAAGCTTTCCTTCTTTTTCATGTATTCTCTTTGAAGTAGTGTGAGTAATACTTTAAAATGTGTCAAAAGTTATTCTAACTTGAGAATGGGCACTGATGCAGAAATCCAGTGATCATTTACAAATTTAAACAGAGTGGCATTTTCTTTTCATGTAAAATACTAGCTCCATTCAACTTCTTAGCACAGATTTTCTTCATTTTGCTATGGTTTAAAAGCACTTACTGCTTTTCCATTGGGAAGAGCATCATCAATTATTTATCTATAGCTCCAAGCAGCCTCTTTGCATGCTTCTTTCAAATACAAAGCAGCCAGCAGTATTTCAACAGAAGAGTGAGTTTTATGCAACATGAGACTTTATTAAGAAGTTTTCAAGTAACATCTATGTATTTGTATCAGTTTTCCTTTTGTTTTGCATAAGTAAATTCTCTGAGCAGCACATTAGGAAAGTACACATGCAAATGTTTTTTGGGTTTTTATGAAATTACCTCTTCCTTTCTCTATCGTAGCGGAAAGTTGTATGTGCTGTCTTGTGACTTAAAACATAAGGGATTCCTTCTCTCTCACAGACCTTTAAAATTGCAAAACACTGACTAGTGCTGTAGTTTATCTGTAGCAGTGTGGCAGAATTGCATTTATCTTTTCAGTCTGTTAGGGAGTGTTTATCCTCAGATGAAAAAATAGATTGGTAACACTGACCTAATAGGACAGGGACGACTTATGCTACTCAGAAAGGAGGTATGGTTGGCCACCAGAGAAGAATCTGGACTACAGCTAAAATTATGCTTGGTTAAGCCTGTTGGAAAAAAACAGTTTTGGAAAAAAGACAAATTGAAGTATTAATGTGTTAATTTTTACCTGTGTTAATTTGATTCATGATATTGCATTGCCCAACTGAGGATATTTTAATACAGAAAGCCCCGTCTTTCATAAAACACATCGTATCTGCTGCAACAATATGTGAAAGAGTGTGTTGCCCTGTGTTGCAGCTTTACTCCAGTTGTTTACGTATTTCCAAGATTCTGAGCACATTCAGGTAGCATCTGTTTCTTATTTTCTCACTTTGCTTCATTTTAATCCCTAAGTTTTCTACAACCTGGGATCCAAAATGGTCAGTATTCAGCCTCAGTCCTATCAACATTTTCTTATCAATCTTCTGTGTCACTACAAGGTTGATAAGTACAGTCTCAGAAGCATTTGCATTACTGTATGGAATTTAGGTTATGATGGGTTTAGATTGTTTTGTAATTTTATTCCTACTTCACTCTCTATCTCAAGCCTCCAGTATTAAGTTTATTACAAGTCACAGAGCCTACAAATATGCATAGAGGAATAGTCCAGTAAAGATTTTTTAAGTTAGAAAAGGCTATAAACATTTCAAACTTTTTCCCCTTTCACACTAGATATGACACCAAACCTGTGCATTTGAGATATGATTTGGGAGACCTTGTCCATGCTTGTTTAGAATATATAGTGTAACTCAGACATGGCTTATGAGTCAATTTAATTAAATTTTTATTCGGAGTGAAAAACCCACCATAACTATTATGCATTGGTAATCCCTGTATCACTCTATTCCTTTGTTCACATACAGAATCACAGAAAGTCAAGGTTGGAAGGAACCTCCAAAGATGATCTGGTTCAGATCATCTGGACACAGAACAAGATTATGCTATCCAAGATATTAGATTATTAGATTATGCTACCCAAGGCCCAGTCAAGCTGTCTTGAATGTTTCCAGCAGAGATTCTACCACTTCTCTGGGCAACCTGTTCCAGTGTTTAATTTTTCTCACAGCAAAGAATTTATTTTCTTATGTTCAGATGGAATTCACCCTGAAGCAGCTTGTGACCTTTGCCCCTTGTCTTATCGCTGTGCATCTTTGTGAAAAGAATGCCTCAGTCTCTATAACTACCTTTTAGATATTGTAAAACTGTGGTTAAAACCCCCTGAGCCTTCTCTTTACTGAACTCACCCAATTCCAGCAACCTTTTTTCCTAAGTCAACTTCTCCAACCGTCTGATCATTTTGATGGCTCTCTACTGGACTCCCTCACATTTTCCATGTCACTCCTGAACTGGGCAAACCAGGACTTGGTAGAGCAGAACAGGATACAGGTTTGGCCTAATAAGCGTAAGGCAAATGGAACAATCCCACATCCCTCCATCTGCTGGCTCTACTCCTGTTGATGCAGCCTAGGACATATTTGTGTGCTGGTTCGTGTTTAGCTTGTTGTGCACTAGCACTGGCAGCGCCTTTTCCACGGAGTTGCTCACTCCACAGTCAGACCCCAGCCCATAGTGCTATGTGCAATTATTCAGGATGCAGGAGTTCTCATTTATCTTTATTAAACCTTGTACAAAGCTTCTTGTCCCAATCTTCCAGCCAGTTGACATGCATCTTTGTCATGGCTCTTCTTTCTGTAAACAAATGCTTCAAAAGAAGCTTCAAACTTCTAACTAAAGCTTTCCTAGTTATAACGAAAACTCACAGGTCGAGTAATTGGTTAAGGTCCACTCTTGCTTTTCAGAAAATAATTTGGAATGTGGTAAAAACTCATTTGTTGAATACTTAGTTGAGCTTTCATTCAGGTTTCTGTGGAGATTATTTCCAAAATTTGTGCTTGATTTGTTGAGATGTGGCATTTATGAACATAAACCAAAATACATTTTACCATGTGTCTACTAGAAATTCCTTATAGATAAGTTATCCCAAATAAATACTAATTTCTATAACCTGTTCTTCTTCCAGAAACAAACTGGTGAGGGCCTCAATGCATCTAATAGATCTGATCCGAGCATACACTGGCAATGATATCTGGCAACTCTGTACTCACTAAAGCTGCATTCTCATATTTCTACAGTGGATCTGCTGCCAGAGTAGCACTAAAAAGCTTTCAGTCAGATGGGAATTGAACTTTATATGATGCGTGTCCATTTATTTTAAATTAAGAGTTGCTTATTACCCACCCTGGTTTACTTCTGTTAAGCAGTGCTTTATGATCCAACTGTCCTGAGTTGTGAGAAAAAATTTGGTCATTTATATGATTTCAGTAGCATGATTCCATCATATTCCCTGTGTGTTTTCCACCTTTTTTTTCCATTTCAAAATTATTTTACTTTTTATTATTGTGAGCAGCCCTTAGAATAATCATTTCCTCAGAATCAGTTAACCGAGAATTTACCACATCTGCAACTTGCTATGATATTCTCATTTTGTTAATTTGGTAAGAAAGTCCATGGAAATCTTCTTGGGAAAGGTCTTGTAAGTGTTTTGTTTGGGGATTTTTGTTTGTTTTGGTGGGTTTTTTTTACATATACATATATGTGTGATAGGGGAGTTCTGCTTTTCTGGAGAAATAGCAGTGTTGTAAGCATCTACCCTCCTCTCTAAGGACAGGTAAGATTCCCTTGGGAGAGGTTCCCTTTCTAAGGGAAAATTATCCACTAGGCCCTCAATATTACTTAAATTTCCATTCCTTGAAAGATAATCCTCTCTAGGAGATTGTTTTGGTATCTGAACCATAAAATTTGTTGGCAGTCCATGGTCCTTGTTTTACCCTCCTGGTTAAGCTGCATCTGTAGATAAATGTGTGGGAAAGACTTAGACCAGATTGAAATCAGACTGAGATACCTCTTGTGTTTCTGACCTGTCATCTAGAAATGTCCTCAGTCAAACCCCTGTCCTCCTAAAGTCCTGCGTAGAACTGTTTCTCTGGCTTTATGGATTTTCTGAGGAGAGACTGAGAATACATAGAATTATTTTTTTTCTTTAATAATTCTCTGAGTAGCTCTTGCTTTTATTATTATTTCTAGATTGCTCATTTCTTGGCCAAATGAGGATGTCAACATTTGATGTAGATTTTAATTTAAACTGAGATATGAACTTGTTCTAATGAAGCACAGTAGTTTCTAAAGGAAGAGAATCTGGTATCTTTTCCTGAAGTATCTTGTATTTTTGCATTGAAATATGCTCTTGAACCTGTAAGAGGAATGGAAATTTATGAATTTTCTCCTGATTCATTTTAAATTAACCTCAATAAATACTATGTAGATTCAAGCCTTATTTTTCAAATAATTTATAATAAAATAATGAAGATGCATGAAAAGAACATACATAAGAAACAGCTTAGAGTGACATGAAAGAAAGCCTTATTTTTAACATTCAGGAAAAGAATTTCTGCTTTAAGTAAATCCCAGACTGCACAAGAAATAGCTTTTGGAACACAGCATCATTGACTGAGCAAGAGGAAATTTTTCTTTCTTCCATTCAGAGTTTGGATCACTTCTGTACCCTTTGCAACAAAATCTTGTATTGGTTTTTTTTTCTAGCAGCTGCCATCTGTGTTTTGGATTTTATTAAGTGAATTTGTTTCCCTGAACAAAACAAAACATCATTCAGGCTACAAAAATGAGTAGACAGGTGGTCTTCATAAAAGATATTTTTCCCATTGTGTCCTATACCACCATTTAGTCTAATTATCCCTATCATCTCACCCCTCTTACTGTGATTTTTTTTTTGCCCCAGAGAAAAGAAATAACGGCATTTCTTTTTGAGAACAAAGAATTAACTTGGAAATCGTGCAAAAAAGCAACAGTACCCATTGGTAGCCTTGCAGAAATGCTTTGGCAACAAAATAAAGGGTAAAAGAGCATTTAAAATCTAGTAAATTCGGGGAAAAAAAACAGCTAACTTATTTTGAGGTTCTGTGCCTGTCCTTGAGGTTCTCTGCCAGATTAGCTTTTTATGACCATTTGTGCTAGACGTCTAAATACAAGAGGAATGCTTGTTCAGTTGCGGGGGGTCAGAAATCAGTGCTCTATGCGGGGCTGTGGGAACAGTGCTGTATATTAAGAAATGAGAAACAAAAATTGTATTTGTAACTGCCATGAAAAGAGGGAGATTATCATGTTGTAATACCATAACTTAGCTTTTGATACTTCTTTGATTTTCACTCCCTTCCTCTCCACCCTACCCCATGGACTACCACAATAATGCATTTAGCATTATCAGTGCCTGGCCAAGTTAGAAGTGATCATCTCCAACAGTGTGATTCTATTAAATATATCCATTACCATAAATCCCTAAAGAATATTTTACAGCCCATTATAGCCCGCTCCCTTGCATGAGATGGTGTGAGTGCCAAAGAGCAACCAGAGAGATGAATTGTTACTGTTTCATTTGGCTTTTAGAGAAAATCGAAAAGATAAAAGGTTTGGGCCAAATTCTTAGAAATGTGATACCTTTTAGTTGCTTTTCGGTAAAAATAAGCTGAGGTTTCAGCTGCTTCCATTCCTCAAAGACTAAATAAAGTACACCAATTTTAATGCACATTGTCATATTGTCACATTCCAAAAATTTGCTTGCTAGAAGTATTCATGCTTACCTTGTTTTTGTGATGTTAACAAAAGAAAGAAAATTCATCAAATTAATTGTGTGCAAAAAGTGACCAAGTATCTATGTATTATTAGAGTGAGCTGGAATAAATATGTGTGTATTCCATACATCCAAGTCCATGTGTTCAGTTTCACCACTAGTAATTAGAACAATCTCTTAATTCAGTGCCTTAGTGGAGTGGCTAAGAAATGAGAACAGCAACATTTCCAACAGAGCGTAGGGTGTTATTATGTGGGAAATGGTGAGAAACAAGCCAGGATTAAAAAGAGAACAATTGCAATGGGAGTTCAATTCCCTTTTTAGTGAATTGATCAGCTTTACAATCTATTCAGTTATATAAATGAAGAAAGCACTGCACAGTCCTATTGGCCACAGGATAGCCATCTTAATTGTAGTAGAAGACAGGAATGTATTGATGCTTTTGTTAAAATAACATGGTCCTATTGCAACAAAGGGGAGGAGCAGACTGAAATCCTTCTGCTATCAGGTAATTTCAGATTCTTGTGGTATATAATTAGAAAAACTACAGGTACTATATAAACCCTCCTTCTTCACAGGACATTAAAGAAGGTGAATACAATGAAGTCCTGCTTCCAGCATAGCCTGAATTGCTGCACAGTTTAGGTGCAGTTGTCAGTACAACAGGATGTGAATTCAAACTCAATTGAATCTACATAATGGATCAGGCAATCTGGCTGCAAGTATTGTTGTATTAGACCCTGAGAAAATGGAGAGGGGAATTCTCAATACATATTATGAAATATTTATTAAGTGGTGTAACAGCAGGGTTTTACCTAACTATTTCATGTAGTATTCACCTTAAAATATCAAATAGGGGAGTATCTGGATATTTGTGGGGTTGAAAGCTATGTTTTGGGAAACATGTACAGTTAAATTCATGACCTGCAAAAAGAGAGCAAGCTAGAGAGAAACTAGGGAAAGATCATGTGTGTACACTTTCTATCAGTGATCAAAGTTACCTGATTTGTATCTGTATTGCCCTCTAGAAACCCCTTTTGCATACACCATGGCTGAGAGCATATTGACTAAGAAAGATGAAGATCAAGTACAAGCAGACTCCTTTTTCCCTCCCCACTCCCCCCAAAATTAAGTTAGCATTTTGGTAGTACCAGGAGAGAAAAATGTGAGAGAAACAGCCTTGCAGACACTGAGGTCAGTGCAGAAGGAGGGGGAGGAGGTGCCCCAGGTGCTGGAGCAGAGATTCCCTTGCAGCTCATGCTGAAAGACCACAGTGATGCAGGTTGCCTTCTGCAGCCCTTGGAGGACAACAGGGAAAAGTGGTAGAGAAAACTGTTACAGACTGACCACAATCCCCATTCCCCTTCCCCCCTGAGCTAGTGGTGGCCAAGTAGAAGTTGGTACTGAAGGAGTGAAGTTGAGCCTTAGAAGAAGGCAGATGGGGAGAAGGTGGTTTTAATTTTGTTTTTATTTCTCACTGTCCTACTCCATTATTAATTGGCAATAAATTAAATTAACTTCCCCAAGCTGGGTCTCCTTTGCCTGTGACAGTAATTAGTGAGTCGACATGGGGAAGTTAGAGAGCAGCTTACTGGGTACCTGACAGTCAGCCAGGAAGTTAGAGAGCAGCTTACTGGGTACCTGACAGTGTTGCCCTCTCCACTGTGTGATAGGTAGCACACTTGTTCAGTACCTTTCCATCACTTGTATTATAGACATTTCATTTTATCCTTTCATTGCTAGCATTTAATGGATTCATTGAAATATTTACAGAATTATCAGGGCTGGCTCCTTTCCAAATACATCCCAGAAGCTATTACACAATAACGTGCTAATTTCTTTGACTATGTCAAAATAGGGATCATGCATCTTTTCTGTAGTTCTTTATATGGCATCCTTTTAAGAAATTTGTAGGCAAATAATTATTTCTTCTAGTAATGCAGCATAGTGAACCTGAGATGCATTTTTATGTGTATACATACTCAGTTTTTGAAATGTTACAGAATCAGACAAGTTGTGTATGTGAAAAAGGTCTACTATGTATACAGCACATCCGTAAGATGAAGATGTATTTTTTTCAGAGCTAGCACTGCATAGTGTTCAAAAGATTTGCATTGCATCTGCAAACCTAAGTAAGCCCTGGGACTGAGGAACTGTATAATGTTGTTAAAACCTAAGTCTCACCATGTTTTTTTAAGTCTTCAATCTGAGCAAATACTCACAAGAATGGATAAGATGTATCTGGCAAATTTAATAACCTTGTTTTAAGGTACAAAGGAGCTACGTAATTTTCAAACATCACTACTTCTTTTTATATGAGCAAACCAACATATTTTTGCCATCTTTTCTTGCAGAAACATTGTGATTCTTTTGACTGAAATTTTCAAAGAATATTCAGAACAAAGGAAAACTTACATTAGTGGAAAATGTTAGCCCGTATGCAAAGAGGTATGTTAAGGGTAAAAACAGTTGTAAAGGAAGTGTTATAAGGTATTCTGCAGTCTTTGTAGTGAGTGGTGCCACTAGTCTCATATATAAAAAATGCTGTTGTGATTCATAGAGTTTTAGTACCACCTGTTTGAGATTATGGCATATTCAATCAAGTCACATATACTTTGTGCTGCATTTTTGCCGGTATTTCCAAGTAAGTTCTTTAGCTGTGTGCAAGCCCACATTTAATTCCCTCAAGTTCAATGGTTCTCTCAAGGCTTGCTTAGTCAGATACTGGTAGGACTACAGTAATGAATGGATGAATGGCAGATGAAAAACAAGCCCTCCACTTGCAGATGCCTTTCACAAAAATGGAGCTTAAATCTGGAGGTTTTCCTGAACATGTCATTTTTAAATAAACTTCACAGGACTTACATTCATTTCTTTACAAAAAGCAACCGATATTTGTTGCAGAAAAATGTTTCTTTTTCACTGCCACATTGGTTTCACCTTTGTGAAAAATGCTACATTTTATTTAAGCCACCAGATCACTAATTTATTTTAGTTTGTAAAGACATGTTTGAGTGTAGACAAGGAGTGAAGGGAGAGTGGCAGCTCTGGCAAGATTTTGAACACTGTGGAAACCTGTGATGTGCTGAAGTTGATGGTGTGGAATCAGAATTTGGCCATGAAATCTGATTATAACCTTTGTAATTCCAGAAAAATATTATTAATGTATATTGTCACAATAAAGAACTTGAAATGGTCTAATAGTGTTTTAGAAAAAAATCAAAATGACAGTTTGTCAATTTATCTGGAGATTTGGGTGTGTGTTTTTTTAGAAACTTTTGCATATTTGTCTCATCCCATATTAAATTTCATGAGTTTCCCTCATATTACCTGCCTAAATATAGCTGTGGGAGCTGACAAAAATGACATGACGTGAAGCCTGAACTTGAATATGTGTCTTTACCTCTGTAAATATGGGAGTGCTTCATGAATGTCACCACTGTGCAAATGAGGCGCAGATGAGAGCACATTGCCTCAAACTCTTCCCACAAGCAGTCTGCAAGTAACTGAAAAATTCAGCAACCTGCTGTTATCATCCGCCACAGTTCAGTTCTCCTTCCTTTTTATTTATTCCTCAGTTACAGCTGATAACCTATCGAGACTTTTTCCTGTGGCACTGCTGGTGCTGATGGCAACCCATAGGTGGTTCTGTGGTAGCTGTGAATCCTGCCCTCACCTACTTTGATGCATTTAAATTCTGATTTATGTGCGAGTGCTTAGGCCTTTATAAAAAGAAATTGCCCTCTTCTTGGAAACTTGCTTGGTGACGATACAGGAAGGAGAAATTAAACGGGAATCTTGATGTATCCAAAGACCAGATGTGAGTGTTGCTGGTTTGAATGTAAAAAAGGGCAGCACTGGTTTGCAGGAGTTGTTCTCTGGACCTTACATTAATTTGGCCAAAATGAGAAGAAATTGAACACTTAGCCTGAAATGGCAAAAGAGAGGTTTGGGCCTGCTGGCTTCTTCGATTTTAATCCATGGAATTCACTGAAATTCTGAGAGTGGAAAAAAAACCCAAACAACAAACAAAACAAAACAAAAAACCAAAACAAAAACTCCAACAATAAACCCGAAAAAAAAAGAATTTGCATGTTGAGTTTTGTGGTTTGGGTTTTTTATATAAAATTAAAAAAAATATATAAAGAAATAACCTGGTTGTAGGTACTATAAATATGCTTATGGAACTCTGGCATTCTTCTGGTAAGGTGAAAACATAAGTCAGTGTGGGTGCTGCACTAATTTAGATGCAAACATAGTTTCTACAGTATTACCAGATGATGAATAGATTTATTTTTAGCCTAATTGCATAACAATTATACAAATATTTTAGTGATATAAGTGTTCTGCAGTAAAAACTGTTTTCTTGCCTCTCTTGATAGGAAGGATGTTCTTGTTCATTTTCTTTTATATAGACAAAGAATTTTTTCAATTAATTCCTTCCCAAAACCACATTGAATGTAATCTCCAGAACTGGTAAAGGGCACAAATCAATTCCTTTCTCCCTTCTTATTTTATATTTGACTTGTCATATTGCAAATTCATTCTTATTACACATTCCAACTATTGAAATGCAATAGTAAATTACAGTCAATGTCACATTTCACTGAAAAAGTAGTCATAATCCAACAATATATATCTTTTAAGAGGTCAGGATTTTTTCCTTGCTGTGCGGGGAATGGGAATTTTAAAGCAGCCAATATAGCTGCCAATTCCTATTAGCTTCCTGCTAATGGGGATGTTCCTCTGTGTCTAGATTTGATTCACAGGAGCTCCTCGTGGTTCCATTGCACCACTGGTGTTTGAAAGTTACTACGTCAAGGTTAGGGGAAGGACAGATGGGCAGCAAGGAATGCAATAAACAGTGTGTGAGAAACTGAATCATCATTTTTCGTCTGCATCCTATCTGTAAATACCTAGGAGTCTCTTTGATAGCTCTTCAAACCAGTGAAGGAATCTGGTATTCTATAGATAATTCTGGATTCAGGACAGAAATTAGTTGAGCAATAAGTCCTTACTGAAAAAAATCTTCCATAAACATAGAGTAAATACTTTAATGAATAATGAATAGCAGTAAGAGAATGCTGAGCTCATATTTCATCTCATTCTTTTTATGCGGAGATTTTGGGGGTCTTGAATGAAGGATGAAGTTGCAGGTTTCACATTTATTCTGTTGACTGACAACTGTCCGGGGGAAAAATACTATTTCCATTTCAGAATGCAAAATTCTCTGAAGGATTACCTAATCTTGGAGACCAGTACTTCCAGATCAGTTACGTAAGTGGATATTCATGAAGCGGATGAGCAAGAACACACGTGAATGTGTTTGCGTCACCGTGAATATGGCAAGCAGATTTACTCAAGATAATGTAATGCATAAACTACAAATTTCTCTTCCTCATGTGGATACAGTATATGTATACATTCTTAGATTGGTAATTGTTAAGATGTTAGATGTTCAAGAATATTTTCATAGTTCTTAGAAACTGCAATATCTGTAAAAATAAAACTTCCAGTGTTTTGCCGTTTGTCATCCATGGTCATAACGCCTCAAACGCTCCTGAAATTCACAGTGGTGTGAGTGACATTCTTTTATAGCCTTACAACATCATCCAGTATACTTGAAGATTAGTGTAAATGAACCTTAAAGAAATTGGCAGTATAACTCATGTTCATTTTAAGGTCTGCGTTCAGCAATGGAGCTGCATAAGAGTGCCTTTCTATATATTATAAAGTTATGCTCAAGATCATGGTGCTCAGTGTGGCAAAGAGCTATTAGGAAAATTTGTGTCTACAAAAGCAGAGTTTTTAAATGTGGTTGGTCAGTCTCTACCAGGTCTTGCTATGACCTGTTTGAACATACCTATTTCTGTGTATCCAGTTTGGAGTGATCTTGATTCCAGTATTTCCTTGTGCAAGCAGTGACTAACTTTTTTGTGTAGGTACAAACATATTCTGGTGAATCTTCACATTCCTCAACAAAGTTCCTATAATTAATGTGTTAAATCCTGGTTCTTTATTTTCTGATTTGAAGGTAACAATGAGAAGGGTTCCAGGTTATATTTTAAAGATAGTTTACTTGGAATATTCTGTATCCTATGAAATTACTAGTAGCTGTCAGCATTGAATGATGATTTTAGTAAAGAACTTGATTGGTCTTGCAGAATGATGCTCATGGCATTTTTTTGCCAACGAGGAAGCCTATATAGTGATGAGTACTTTTATTTTCAACTCTTGCCTGGAGTTGTATGCTTAAAGTTTATAAGGGAGGAGAGGCAGTTAGAAGTGCTCTTTTACTGAAATATTTACTGAAATATTTTTACTGAAATATTACATAGCTAATTGTTACTAATTACATAATATACATAAAATACATAATATTACATACCTAATTGTTACTTTCCAATGTTTTACAGAACATTTAAGTATTAAGAAAAAATACCTTGATATCTGATATAGCCTAATTGGCTTTGAAAAGACATTTCTCTATATTAATTGAAAAGATATCTAATTACAGTGTGTTGGGTAATAATGTTTTTGGCCTGTGAGACAGACTATAGTAGTAGTATTCCAGAAATAAACATTGCATATGTTTGCATTTACATTGCAACTAACAGGATTCTTTCCTCTGAGACTCCTCTGGCTCATTGTTAATATTTAAATAGTTCTTGATCAAATCATTCCTGTATGCTGCCAGTGCAAAAGAAAATTCAATTAATATGCCAAAAAAAAAAATGGAAGGCAAACACTAAAAGAATATTTTAAGCACTGTATTCAACTGTGAGTTTGGCATGAACATTTTGTCCTCTGTTTCACAAATATTTAATATTATGAATTTTTATTTGCAAATAGATTAATTTACATAGGATTATTCAAATTAGTATAATTAATCACGTATATTTGCAGAATGATGGATATATATGTTAACTAGTATTTATTTTACCATTTAAATTTCATCCCATTTTATAATCTGCTTGTTTGAAGTGGAACAAATGTACAGGTACATGATTGCCACTGTTATATCTGTAGCATAGTAGTTGGAAACCTTCCTAGATCTCAGAGATGTAATATGGGTTATGCACTGGGACATTAATAGCCAGTTCTGTTTCAAAAGGAGGAACATTTTCTATAACCTTTTTTTTTAGTTCATTCAGAGCTTATAAAAGTTAGCCACTTAGTCAACTGCAGTATAGGATAGCATATCCCAGTTGTCTTAGTTTTGTCAATATACTGCAAATTTGAACTATAAATTTCTGCTGGAATAATCTTCCATAAGGAAAATACATGAAAATGTACTAAATGGCTTGGCAACATAGACCGACAGCACTGCAGGCTATACCAGAATCTGTTTTTAGAGAGACCAAAGTTCAGTCATATGTTGTGCTATTCACCCTGTGGGTTTTTTATGGCTTGGGCTTAATGTTTTTCTAAAGAAAATGAAACTTGAAATATCCAATTCCACCAGACTGGAAGTTTTGTCTTCCAAATGACACAGAGCATTTTTTCACAAAAGGTTCTGGGGAGTGTATATCTTTCACTAAAGTGTTCTTGCCTGGGGAGGTCGTGGAGAGCAGACTTTGAACAAATTGCTGCCATACAGCCTGCATGAGTTGTAACAGAATGAAAATCCCCAGTAGTGTCATCTGTTGGAGGAATTTTGCAGAACTGTCAGTCACGTTCACTTGACAGAAGGGAAGGGTATTCTGTTTCACACCTCGGTTCATGGTCTGAGAGTTGTAATCGCAGATCACATGAAGGGTTTCTCTGGGGAGATACCACAGAACCTGACGGGTGCAGAAGGCAGCAGCAGACTTTTCTGCGGAACTTGCCCAACAACTAGCCCTTCTTCCCTAAGCCTGGGAGGCTACTTGTAATGGAATTTTTTTTTTTTTTCCAGTGGCACAAAGCTAGACTGGATATGCATGGACCATGTGCTTTGCTAATCTAGTCTAATGGCAGAAAGCCTAAACTATCCATATGCTCGCTGTGGTCTGGCATTGCAGAGGCATGCTGACAATTTGGCGATGGTGACTGTTCCTGTGGGCGTCACTGAGACATTCTATTTCACTTCATCTCTTCGGTATCATATGATGTTCTGGGAAGCTGTGTACATTCTGTTTCTTCATGCTTCAATGGAGAATGCCGTTACATATCTCAAACTCCAAGAAGTTAAGAAATATGTACAGTGAGATGTAACTGACCGGGAGGTGAAACAGAAAAGGTTTTCTCTGGCAGGTAGTTTCATACCGCCAGAGCCAATTTCTTTGCTTATTACTGTCTCCTCTGCCTCTAAGGCAGCCAAGCTCTCTTAACCATGGAACATTTCATATTCCTCTCACCCCTCTTCATGTTTCTTATCATACTCCATTACATCTCCTCTTTCAACCAGAACATTACTCTTTAGAAGGCTAATGCTGCTTATGTATCCCTGAGCGTGTACTTCTGAGAGCAAATCACGTTAAAGCAAAGGAAGTTTGCTCTTTGCTGAATTTATCTGTGGAAGCAAAGGGAAGAGTAATCTCTCTTACATCATAAAAGAAAAAATTATTGCCTGCGAGTTCCTTTAGGACCGCAACTACCTTGAGAAGAAGTCATACTGCTGTGTTTAACAAAAACTATTAAATTACAGACAATTACAAACTCATTTGCCAGCTATTCCAGCTTCACATAGGGCATCTAGCTGGTTATTAGAAGAGCTTTGACACAATGACCTTAAGTTCATTGCTGAACATTCTTCAGATGCATCATTGTGTTTCAGGTAAATTTCATCTGTGACATCTTGGTTTTAGCCTTACTATTCATGATGAATGGCATGACAATTGGCAGCTAAGGGAAATAAGTGTAACCTTGTTATTCAGTGCATTTTTAACAAAACCTTTTGCATTCTTGCCGTCCTCCTGTTTACTAATCACAACTAGTGTTGAGGAAAAAGCAACACAAACAATTGCCAGGGGCTTTGGGTTGTGGGAGAATGGTGACCACAGTCTGGTAACAGCTTTATTGATTGTGTGAGAAGGAGCAGCAGAAGCCTGTGATTATCTAATCTAAGATTTCCACAGGTTGCCTATTGAGAGTGAGTGCAGCCCCACCTACCAAACTGCAGCAAACCTGTCCCCTTGATAGGAAGATGGCAATTCCTCGTGGAGGAGGATTAGGGTTGTGCTGTGAAATGCAGGCATCACCCAGGACACAATCACTTGAGTCTGATCCCAGCAAGAGAATATTGCAACCTTCAGAACTTACCACTTTGGCTGAGGTTTAAAATGTGTGGAACAAGGATTAATAAATTTTGATGGCTAGTTTTTCCAGATACCATGGATTCTTTTAGCTATTTATAAGAATATGGGTGAGCTGGAATTGAAGGTTTCAAGGACTGTTTTGTTTTGTTACATGTACGACTATGGGGCAAACAGACTTGCTATAATAATCAAGATTTTTCAGGTTAATAGTACTACTTTGGATTTAAAGAATCCATTAAAAAATCTTTACTGCTGAATTCAAATCTAAAAAACTTCCTACTACAGCACATTCCTCCTACTAGAGCTTCTGTCTAGAAAAAAAAAAAAAAAGAGAACCGTCAAGAAAAGTAGACAGATATAATGCTTTTTACAATTGCCATAATTAAACTCAAATTCTCTATTATTCTGTCTAGTTACTTTCACAAGAATGCCCTATGTGCCCAAGTTAGACGTAAAGCAGCAAAGCAAATTAATGTTAAATTGACTGTTTCATCTTTTGGACTGGTAGGTAGTGGAATCCTCTTATGTCACCATCGTTACGTTTAAAAAAAGATTAAGTCTTACGCACTTCATTTCAATTACTTTTCCCAACCTAGACTTTAAAATAGTGTTAAAATACCTGGGAAATTTACGTTTTTTTCTCAAAGATTTTTTACCTTCTTGGAAGTTGTGCAAAAAAGGAGATGGCTTTTTACTTGGATATTAATAGATTTTAAGCTTTCAAAAGTCTAGATCATAAAAACATTAAAGGTGCTGATATGTTCATTATGATAACATAAAGCAAGTAGCTGTGTGACTTGTTGCCTTGACTGGGAAATGTGACTTTCTATGGCTTTGTGTGAGTCAACTAACTGCACAGTTAATTGAATCATAGTAGTGTTTGTCTTACTTTGTATGTATCTTTAGTGTTTTCCCATATCATTGTTTTTGGCAGCAGTCAGGCTGTTTTCCTCAACTGGAGTAATCAGACACAGGAATAAAAAGTTATGAGATTTGAACTTGTAAGTGTCATCATCTTTACAGGCGCTAGGGTTGCCTCTGCCAGATTTGAGTTCACAATTTTATGAGAAAATGGCAGAATATATAGTTGTATATTCAGTGCAAATAGTCACACAGCCCCTCAAAACTAGAGGTAAAAAATGTTCTTTAGCACAGTTCCCAGTCATGTGAGAATTAACAGAGGACTAGACAACCTGAGCACATGGAAGAAATTTCCCAGGGCTGCTGTAAAAGTGAGGAGAACAATAGGAGATGCTCAGTCAGCTCAGAGGATTCAAACTGCAAGACCAAGGAAAACAAATTACCAGGCTACAGCTGAGCCTGATGGCATCTTCTGCATCAGGTATGTTTTGTGGGCTGATTGCCCACAAATCTGAGGAATGATCGATCCGTGTGTTCCTTGGCTTTCCTGAGTTCCCGAGCAGTATACTTGGGAGACCAGTGTTTTCTGAAGGAAAAAAATGGCAGAGCTTGGAGGATGCATGATACCCTCTGCATCTTTTCCTCTTGCTCTTTGATCTTCAGATGCCACTCTTTCTGACACCATGAATCTTTGAAAGATCCTGTCTCTGAATGGTGTCCCTGGTGCCTTGTACCACTGGAGCCCAGGTCCAAAAATGACAGATTCTCTCATCTCTAACAAGTTCCAGGATCCTTCTATGATTCTTCACACTGTCAAGAAAAATGGGGGATTTGCCTTTACCAAAACTTTGAGGGATTGTACAAACCCAAACCCAGTTTAAATTTGAAATAGGGCAGTGGCTGGAACAATGGACACAAGTGCACAGATAGAGGGATTGTATAAACCTTATTACTGCGGGGAACCCAGCCAATAATGCTCAACAGATTCTTTAGATTGTTGTCCATCATCTTTCCCATAGACTTCGAAGATGCACTGTTACTACTCGAGCTTCCCTTTAAGTTATGGAACTAGCCCCATGTTAAGAGTCTTGGCAGGGTTGTCATTTTTTTCCCTATTCAAGTAGAAGAGATCAGAGACCTCTTCATTCTATTTCCAGGGTTTTATTTTGAACTCTTTCTACGTATGTCCTTGACCTTCCAGTCTTTTTCCATTTAGGAAAAGACAAATGACTTTTTAAAAGTATGCAAGGATCTTCTGAGCATAGCTTTATAATCACCCAATTAAGTACTTATCCTTACAAAAAAGAGTAGGTTCAACACTTTTTAACATTCTATGTATTCCATCATACCTGTGTGCTCTTCTTTTATGTGATTTTGTTGAGTTTGTGGAATGTACATATTTTGTTTTGTTTTCTCTTTCACGCTGCTCTACAAAAACCTCTTATGGAAGACAGTGAAATAAAATGACGGGCCTTCCTCTCATTTCACCCTAACCACATTTGTTCTTAAAGCTGAAATAAGATGGAAGGAAAAGGCTGAATAATAAAAATATATATCCCAGTATTGCTGGAGCCCACCTTCTTCCGTACAGCCATGCTGGGATAGAAACAAAGGAATTAAAAGTGCAAATGTCCAAACTCTCTGTGGCCCTACAGTGCTGCAGATCCCAGAACTCTGCCCACCTGCAACACAAGATTCAACCCACATCTTCAGTCACTTGTGTTCTGCAGCTGTTTTACCTTGACTAGTTCTGATAATAATAAGGGATTTTATAATCCCTTGCAGAACTAAACTCTGCCGTGAATACTCATTGGCTAGCAATTCTTTAAATGATTACAGAATATCAGTGCACAAATACCATAATTGGAAGAAAGAAGTATACATTTAGTTTTTTAATATCCTTGAAACAGCTGTCACCTGTAAGCTAAAAAAAAAAAAGTAATTTATTTTCCTTTTTAAAAAATATGTATTTATTTTCAAATAAGTTTCATGCTCAAGTAATTTCAAAATGGATGGTTATTTAAACCAGTACCCTTCATTAATCAAATACTTTAAATTAAAAGTATTACTACAGAAATCATACATTTCTGAAAGCAACCACCCATGTTACCCAAAATTCCTTCCTTGGATCTTTTCTGCAGTGCCTTTAATAGTACACTCTGAAAATACACTGGGTATTGTTGTTGCAGTAGTGCAAGTTTTCTAACAATGATATGTCCCATTTCTTTGCAAGTGCTCACATGCATTGCTGTTTCAGCAGGGGTTAGCCTGACTGTCAGAGTTGATAATGATCACTCATTCTGGCTTTACTGTGAACTTCCCAAGAAAGAGAATAAACATGAAATTTTAGGTCGGCTAGTGTTTTATGGGGCTAATGTAATTTTATTTCCTTTTCTCTATGCAGTACAAATTTAACATCAGTGAACAGTAATGGCTGAAAATAAGAATGAAGAATAAAATTAGTTTACTTGAACATTAGGTATGATTCTGAGTTACATTCGTGAAAATACAGGTTAATGTGACTGGTCTCAAGAGAAATACTTGTGATTTATCTAATTATTGGTAAAATGTGAATCTGCTTGTGAACATGGACTTATGAATTCAAGAATTTGAAAATTGTGGTTTTAAATTAACACTCCAGATATAAACAACAAAAAGTTCCATTATGTGAACCGAAGGCAGCTGTGAATAAGTATCTTCTATGTTGTACTTTGTTTACAGTCCAAATTAGGATCTTCATGGAGAAAAGCAAGGAAAGACCCAGACCCGGCTATTGCAGGTTTACTGGACATTTTCAGTCAAGTTCTCTGTAGACAGAAAAATTCACAACAAATCTGTATTTACTGTTACAGCATAACAACATTATTGCATACCTCATAAGAATTGTATTTTATAAACGAGCCAAAGGCAGGATGGGAGGCAGCTTCAGGAGTTACTAAAAGCCTGAAAAATCTGCCTTCAAATGGCATTGAAGAAACCCAGTCAATTTGGTTTATGACAGAGAAGGGCATAAAATAGTTCTGTGTTATAGCAGACATTCCTCCTATGGGTCACGGTAAGGTCTTCTGAAAATGTCTATTCAAAAAACTCCAGAGCTGTTAGCTGGAAGTGGATACCACATGCGTTTAGAGGCAGCTGTGTATCAGGGGGTAATTACCAGAACAATTTTCTTGGAAATATGGCAGATTCAGTTACTTCATAGTCTTAAAATTGCAATGACTATTTTTCTACGGGGTGTACTATATGTCAAAAAATTGTGGCTCCACGATAGCAGTTATGGATGGTTTTTATAACACTCATTTTATGTATGAGGACAAACAGTGTTTGTCCTGAGCTTACCCAATAATGCTGACATTTAACATATGATGAACCTCATGTTTTGAAATGAAAGATTTCTGTTGAATAGCTAAGATGTAATAAAGTGAAAAGGCTGTGCACTTTTCATTCAGATTTAAGGGAGTATGGCTTTTTAGTACACAAATTAGATTGTATGAATCCACTCACCTTTCACCCTGAAATGAAGTTAAATTAGGAGGAGGAAGTAATCAAAAATTATCAGGATGTTCTGCATATATCACCAGTTTGATATATATAGTAATCTGCTTGTGGTGTTTTCTTTTAAAGAACTATTTTCCAGCAGTTTTTTCAATGCTATGAAAATATTTACTGTGCACTTACATATTACTCTGCAGGCAGTTTTCACAGACTATCAGAGCTTAATTTAATTAAAAATATTTTAAAATGCACTACTTAAATATTTTTTTTAAAATACCTATGACAAGATGTTTTGCAGTAGAATCTAGAAATAAAACATTTCACCTTGAGGTGATCGTTATTCCAGTATATGTACACTTTGTCATTTGTCTTTAATTGTAACATAAATTTCAGGAGATCCTTGAAGTGTATTTCATTTATGGTAGCTCTACATGATGAAATGATGAGTTACTAATACCATTCTCTTCTAAAGTGTATTATTATACATTTTATAACTAAAGTTACAGATGATAGGACAAGGGGTAATGGTTTCAAGTTGCACCAGGGGAAGTTCAGGTTAGATATTAGGAAATATTTCTTTACTGAANTTTTATTGGTTGGACTAGATGATCTTAAAAGGTCCCTTCCAACCTAGGTGATTCTGTGATTCTGTGATTATTGGTTGTGAAACTGTGCCTACTAATATTATGAAAAATACTTCTTTATTGTTACTTTAAACTGGCAAATGTTAAAACAGATATTAAGTTCATTCTACTCACTTTCACTATATTCATGCTTATCTCAGGAGTAATTCCATTGAGATCTATGAAGTCATATCAACTAGGGCATTGCTAGAAATAGTAACACCAAAAAAAAAAAAAAAAAAAAAATTAAGCTCATACTTCCTTTTCCTTCTTTTCATTTTGTGCTTTCTGTGCCACTCTTTCCCTCCCTGACTTTGATTTTCCTCGTTCAATGAATATTTCTTAATACAGTGTAGTTGAAGTGAAATGGAAATATTCTTTATTACATTTTATTTTATTTTGAATTCTTGACTCTATATATAAAGAAAAGTTTTAATTCTATTCTTTATTATTGTGTTTAATGTCAAAAATGTTTGACATTCTCTCAAGGCTAGTATGAAATAACAGAGGCTGGTGCTTTGGTATGCCTTCTGAGCACCCAGGAGTGAAACCTGCAGAGCGTAAATGCCTAATGTGCTGATGAAGTCAGGCATCCTTCAACAGTAAGATGTTCATATTTTTTATATCTCAGCGCAGTGATTTGTTATAAGCTTCTGTACAGAGTGCATTCAGCAAAGAAGAAATCATCTTCAGATCTGAGTTTCTTACAAACATGTACATGAAATACATGCACAAGCATTTCAGGTGGCACCTAACATGAGGGTACCATCACCATATTCCTCCCAGTGCTGAAGCCTTGGAGTGAATCCTGTGTGACCTCCCCAAATTGATAAAAGATCAGTCACAAACTGTGGAAATAAAGATCAATCAATCAGTCAAATAGAAGTCACAGTTAAATTCTGTAACATTACAAAGCTGACCTGTGCAATTCAAGTTATCAGTAGGTTTATTCATTTTTCCTTTTCAGCTATCCAACATTAGATAGACTATTATTCATAACGAGTAGTTTCATCAAGTAATTTTTTCAGTTCCTGATTTAAAAGCTATTCTGAAAGCCATTTCTGGAATTTTTAAGGCATGTTCACTGCTCTGCAAAATTTATTTCTATGAATAATTTCACGTTTGCAGGAGCTCATTAGAAGTGTTCTGTATACAGTAATTAAGCTTTGTTTTTATTTTACCTGCATATTACTAGAATTATTTTTTGATTCGTAATTGCATAAGCATAATTAATTCCTACAACCAGATTCTTGTCATAAGCCATTTTTCTGCATATGTCAACATACACGAACAAAGTTCAAAAGAAACTTTGCAAAAGTATTCTAAGCTTCTAACTTTACTTGTTTCCAGGCATGTGCAGACCATTGAATCTATTTACTGAAACATGCATGGAAAAAAAAAAAAAACAAACATAGTTGTGACCACATAAGCAGAGTGGAAATGAATTACATGTCCATAAATAACAGAATAAGTATCTGAGGTACTCTTTTTTTATGTTTTTGTGGTGACATTTTATAGTGGTTACATTTGTTGATACAATCAGAGCTCCGTAATACCAGTATGACTATGAAGTGGATTTTCCAGGAAGTTCTTACTGGTAGTTAGAATACAGGACATTATCACGGAGGCTTTGTGGGTTTTTTTCTTCCTGGTGTGCTAGTGGGGGCAACATATGGGCTGTCCAGGTGTGAAGATCAGTAGCCCCTGTCATGTCATTCTGTTAATGTCTTCACAACTCTTACCCTTGGTCTTCACAGAGCTCCTCTAAGGTTTCCATGAAGTTTCTCCATTAAGACACTTACAAATTTCTTTCCCCATTTTCATTACTTTATGGGGCTGACAACAGATTTTCAGGGGAGACACCATTCAAGTTGAGCTACCAATTGAAAGCCAAGATAGGAGACCATCTGTAAGCATAGAGACTCTGATGCTTAAATGTTTTTGTAGCATTCGCTGTAGCTTGGATTTAGAAGATCACAGTGTACTTGGGAAGAACATTTTTCAAGGAAATCAATCTCTGTTTCTGCTAAATAAGGTCAAGGTCTGTGAGTAAGACTGGAACTGTAGAAAGAGTCTCATAAAACTATGTTTCATTAAATTAAAGAGTTGAGTGATTTTAGTTTGTGGTGGGTTTTTTGTTTGTTTTTTTTTGTTTGTTTGTAGAAAGAATTAACATAATGTTTAGCTTAATTTCTAAATAGTAAGAAATAAAAAGCTTAGAGCCAGTTTGAGTCATGAGAATCATGGATCAAGTTATATAATCACAGTATCACTGCTATCATAAACATAAAAGTTTGGATTCTCTGGTGTGGTGTGTCTTCAGTGGACCACAGAGCATAGGGCTAACAAAAGCCAGTTGGCTGACTTGACAGTGAATATTGTCATTTCAAGATATGTGTAGAAAAGCTCTGAAAACCTAGAGATCGTGAAAACTGGTAGCTCAGGTGATAAAAATTTTAACTGTGATTCCTGTCACAAAAGTGACATGCTACAGAGTTGCAGAGCACTTAAAAACTTTGTAGAACAGTTAATCGTGTAGCCAAGGGATGTGAAATGTTGCTGCAAATTCTGACTTAGATTAGTAGCTTCCATTAGATAGCTGTCAAACAATCAATAGGATGCTATAGTGGCTCCTTTCCTTGGTTAGTGTCTTTGCAATGAGGTTCAAATGGTTCTTTTAGTACAAGGTTGTCCATTTTCATTGTGTGACCATATTGCAGAGCATGAAATTACTCAACTTTTGCAGGAAAGTTTCCTTGCACACATTGAATGTAGCTTTTGTTTGTTGATCTCCTTATTCGTTCTAGAAAAATAAGCTTTTATGCATATCTGAAATCTCCATATGTGTATTAGCCATTTAATGCTGTATGTTTCATGCCACTGTGATAGCTCCTCTATTTTTATCTGAGCGCTGTAGGAACCTGTGGTCTGTGCCTCATACTTGCTTTCTTTTGTAATCCTGAGATAATATAAGCAGTCTAAATAATATCATATCATCAATATCAAGTAGTGACTGTAATCCTCTCATTTTAAGACAACTTCTGTGAGGAAGGCAAGTAAAAGATCTCCAGAGTCACAAACTCAGGTGTGACAGTAGGGTGCCCAAAAGAGAGCAACCCAAGTAGGCATGTGTTAACCTTGTTCCAAATTTTGGAGTATCTTCCTTTTCGTTCCCTTTCACTATTTCCCCAGCCCAAACAGCATTCTGGAAACTCATTTTAGGTACAAGTAACAAAATATTAAGGTCATAATGTTCATCATCCTACAGACAGAGAAAAATAAAATGCAACATCTAAGTTTGTATCTGAGGTATATGCTTCAGTCCTGCCTAGATGACGTTTACCAAATGATTCAATTTAATATATTCTGTTACATGCATGTTATACAAACATAATTTCCTGGCTGTTTCCTTTCTGTGAGAAGAAGATGCTGATTGGCAGTTCTGAATTTGCAGTAGAATTCACAATAGGGTCTCCAACCGATGTGCTGCACCTTATCAAGTCAGATAGACTCTGTGTCCTATACTGCAGAAAAGGCATGAGCAGTCTAATTACACAGTATATTATTACTCACTGGAACAGACCAGAATTTTTTAAAAGTTGGCTGTTAATTGTGTGTGCAAATGAAGAGAGTGGAAGAGCAGATGATCACAGTTTAGTATTTCTATTTGTAGAGCCAAGATTTTTGCATGCAATCCTGTCTATTATCAGTCACAGTCTTAACAGGATTGAAAAAATCAGACTCTGTGTGTCAAAATTTTGCTGACATATTACTGCTAGAATTCTTGCAGACCTTGTAGTAGATTTAGATATGACTCAGAGATTAATTATGTGTTAGATTCTTTTAGTGACTACAGTTTTTGACACTCCTGGTAAAGAATCAACTTGCTATTAGCCACAGAGATGAAGAAATCCAAATCCAAACATTCAAGGCACGTACTACCCTGGTACTGACCGAACTTTGCTCGCCAAAAGCACAGGCATTAAAACAGTCATCAAATGTAAATGTGAAAACTGTCACTATGAATATATGCAAACTTAAGACGGTGGGATGCAGTTGGAAAAAAAAAAAACATTCATTGACATCATTGCTGGGATGCCTCTTTTCTTGTTTTGTCTGTATGCTTACTGTTCACAAGGGACTCCTCACACATCAGCTGGAGTTTAATTACATTTTTTCCCCAGTTACTCATTTATTGATCTGCCCAGGATCTTGGAATGAGTTTATGTTACTGGCCAAAACATTTCTCTTTATGACTCCCCGTCCACTCAAGATTAAATTATATTGTAAGTATCACTTGTCTGGTGTGATTGCTGACATGGAAGCAAAAGCCAGACATTCTCTTGAGAGTTTTACCCAAGGCACCATCTCTTTCATATTACATGCCAAAAGGGATTAGGAAAATAATATGAGGCCTCATTTTCTTCTGAACACCTTTAATAAAATACGCAGATAGATACATTTTAGAATATGTATCCTTTTACTGCTGTCTAGATGTTCATTAATGTGATGTAACATAAAAGAAAGGGCACACAGAATGACTGCAAAATATCAAGACCTTTGGGATAAAGCAATGTGCTCCATAAGGAGCACATGGATGTTTGATTCTCAGCATAAATGGACCTTCCACATGTTTGCAAAAGTCTGAGAATCGGGGAAAGGAATTTCCCTGGAAGCATCCCATAGCATGACAGTCAAAAAGCAAAAGCTGAGGATCACTGGTGTTCAGTATGGAAATGGGAACCTGTCTACCATAGAGCATAAAATGGGAACACAACTATGAGTAGTACTGCTAATAAGCCTAATTTATTCATCTCACTTCAAAGGGTAACATAGCATTTCTTTGAAAAGATTGCTGTGATCTGAGGTGTAAGTACCAATATGGTCTAAATGTGTGTTTAAATCTGTGCTCATGTTTAAATGCCTTTCTGGCTCAGAGCTGTATATATATGGTGTTGTGTGTTTACATTGCTTTCCACCTGTGTACCAGCCCTTCAGTTTCTGGACTTGGCAAAAACTGAGGATTCAGAAGTGTCCTCTAGCTCACTGACTGATATCTTAGAAGGTCCATGTTCACCAATGAAAGAAAAAAAGTTCAACACCTCTCACAGCTTAGTTTCTGAACAGACAAGGATATTAGAATTAAGGTGCCATGGTCCTGATGATGCTTGATTAGGTGTCTCTGTTGGTGTTTGGGCTGGCTGTTTGAGTCTCTGTTGGTAACTACAGGTGATGTAGTTGCTTTGCCTTACTTCTGTATATTGCTAATACAAATTGCAAGAGCATGTTACTTCCTCATATACATCCTACTCACAAGTTTTTATAGTTAAGCTGCACAACTTGACATAGATATCACTGCTATTCTGTTGGTGGTTTTAGCAGTCATTGACCTTCGAGTTTACATTATGCATTACACTGGGCATATGGCAGTTTGACTTGCTCCGAGTCTTGAACCGCTACAAGATAATCAGACTACTGAAAAAAAAGAGAAAATTGTGAATGTTGACTCTTCATACTGATCCTATAAAATACATTTCAATTATTAATGTTTGTAAGCCACTAATGGCCATAAACTATTTGCATTATATTAGTCATTTTGAGTTATCAACAATCTACTTTGTACTACCTTCTACATTCTCCCGTGTTACCTCCTTACCCTCTATATACCTATGCATGTATTATTTTAATTAAAGCTTTTGTTACCTGATTGCTTTTCACAGCTTCCTGTAAAAATGTAAGAAACACAATTCTGCAGTCTTGTGAGATAAAATTGGAGGGGCTGTGTGGCACACCAGTTATAAGAGAGAATTTTTCACAAGTATCTAAGGGAAAGAATATTTTTCTTGAAGATGTGTTTTATGAATAAATTTGGAATGCATGAGTAGAAAATATAGTTAAATAGAATTTGTAAAAGTATAGGTAATTTATGCATTCAGGCTTTGTTACTTGACATGCTTTTTCACTTTAGTTACATAAAAATTTATTATGCATTTTTCTAGCCACTAAATTTTCTAACAAATTGTTGTGTGTTAGGGACACCGTGTTAGCAGCACGGATGAACATATTTGTATCCATCTTACCCAGGGCATCCTCAAGAAACCAAAACCAAATGTAACATGAATGTTGGAAGTAATAAGCATTTTTCAGCCTTACCGTGCTGTATCTGTTTAACATCTCATTTACTCTTGTGTCATCAAGTAGTTTCGGTCTGCTGTCCATACAATTGCTATTTCTGCTGTTTATTAATGCGCAGTATGTTCATCAGTTATATTGCCTTATTTCATGAGTAATTAAATGTTCCTAGTTTGGCCAAAAATAATAATACAATAAAAATCTTAATTGGCTTCCTTTCAGTTTTTCATGGCATGATCAGATAGCCCTGTCTCCAGCTGTTAATTGCACTAAACATTGATTGATAAGTTCAGCCAACACAATTACGGAAAATGAAGCATATTTTTGGAAAAATACTGATGGAATCTGAGGCTGTAGGGTGGTTTTTTTTCTAGATGTATATTAGCATATTAAAGCAGGACTGAGGTGTGAGAATGATTTAGGAATTGTGTTGGAGGGTTTTCTGTGCAGAATTGTCCACTAAATATTTAAGAAAAGGACTACTCCTTTTTTCAGTACAGAGCACGTTATACCTATTCTTTCCTTCCTGGAAGGTGCACTGTGATACATTCTTGGGTTTTTATCTAGTTCATGACACTTTCAGTACTGTAGCAGCAGTAATACAGTTAAAGCAAAATAAAGCTAGTTAATACTCATGAGTTTTGATCACTATGATAAAATAAATGTTTTCAATGCTGTCACAGCAGAAACAAAAATCTCTCATAATAAATACACCAATCTAAGAGTTACTCTAAATTTCTATTTCTCTCAGATTTTGGAGCCTTTACCATCACTTCTTTTTGTTATACAAGTTGGTTGCTTCCTTTTGGTTTAGTTTTTCTATCACTCTCTGGCCTTTACTACTTCCTTTTCCCTCTTCTTTTAAATCCGCTGCTCCTGCAAAGCTTTATCCTCCTTTTTTGTTACTCTATGATCTTTTACTTTCACATGCATATTTTTTCTGTTGTTCTCTGAATCTGTTCATCTGATTTCTCTCAGGCAGATCCTCCTATCTATTTTCTGCCTTTTTCTCCACTACTTCATCATGGAAGATTTCATTGACAGCACAGGCTCAAAATGGGTGTAGAACTATATGTTATCTTTTCTCCTAAAATTTCCACCATCCTACTTGCCTTCCAAGCTCATATAGCAATGCTTAGCCAATTTTCCCCCACAAGTTAAGGAAAGCCTGTCCTTTTCTCTCTGTACAGACAAATGCCACTTTTCATAAATTTTTCACTTTTTAAGACTTTGTGTGTATTCTCCTTGGCATCCGTGTTGCCAGTCCATGAGAAACACTGCTGCTCTTATCGGTCAAACCATACTTATGTCTTTCAAGCTCATCTTTGTCTTCAAGATGTTCCACACTATTCTGTCCAAACCTATAAATCAGATCAAGTGTTTCCTCAGCCTAGGAATTTTTCTCTCTATATATATAAAGAATACATATTCTTAATAATTCCATGGCATCCCCCATGCTTGTCATGACTTCACTGTTCTGTAAATTATCTGTTCTTTTCATTCTTTGTCTACAAATGCTCTTTTTCCACAGTACACAAAAAATGAAAAATTCCTAGCCATTCCGATAATGAAAAAATGAAAACAAATCACTGGTTCTGGCTGTGTCCCACTTTACTGTACTTCTCCATGACTTCCTTGTATCTTTGGGGCAAGGTTTTACTATTTTTGTCTTATATAGCACACTAGTCTGTTGTTAGCCCTAAGATATTTATCAATCATTTTGAGTACTGGTGCATGATTGTAAATGAGTATAAATAAAAATTAACTGTGCAAATAATTGTTTTCACAAGTCTTAAAAGTGTGAAAGGTATTAATAGATACCAGAGACTGGACTATTTTTATTTGGTTGTGATATGTTAGTGATATTCTTCTCGACAGGATGTACTCGGTCAAGTCACATTTTTAATGATCTAAGTAATGGATATAATACTACATCCCTTTGGATGTTTCTCTATTACACAGTCTAATAGGTCACATTTTTAAAGGAGTTGGTAGGGATGTAAAATGTTCCTTAGAAGTGCTAAGGATTGTCACTACAGTATCATTGACAAATCCAGCTCTGTGAATATTTTATTTTTGTACTGTTAAAAGTGCCTTTGGCCATTCTTCTCCTCAGGTAAGCCAGTGAACTCATCTATTTGGAATATTTCAAGTACCTTTCATGGTATTTTGAAAACTCTTTTTGTGGAATTCAGGGTCTCCTGAGAATGGAACATTTTCTGCATTGCAGGTATCCAGTGAGGGGGAGTGAAACGCAGGACATCCACACTCACTCACTCACTTTGAAGCATATTAAAAAAACCTCCTCTTTTGCTTACCACAGATTCAAAGGAAAATATAAAATATGTTCTGATGAAATGTAGAGCATGCTATTCCAGACTGACATTAGCTTAGTGTTATTTTAGAAAACTTCATTGTTGCCAATTTGCCAGTAGGTACAATGTCTACAACCTGTTAAAACATGAACTTTATCTGAGAGAACGCTGGAGGAACATAGTGGAAAAGTGTTTGTGATGCATATCTATCCATACTTCAAGAAAGATGTCAAGGGTGACATTTCCAGAAGTATTATGTGACTACCCATGCCAGAAAGGAATAAAGTAGCTGAGTGACTCCCATTTCAAGTATGTGTGGTGTAAGAGGGCATCCTCTAAGTAGTCCTCTGCTCATCAGGAACTGAGACATCACAATAAGAATGTTTTGTCACATCTGAACCCCCCTAATTTACACTTCAGTAGCTCAGAGATAGCGGTAGCAGTTGTGTCAAGACTATTGCTTGTGGTGAGAACTGAAACAAGGACCTCTGGACTGAACCAGTCTAGTTATATTACTTGTAATGAAGATTCCCATTTTCAATTTGTTGTAGTCAATAGTCTATAACATTGCGAGTCACTTCAGGACCAAATAACTGCAATCAGGTGTTAAGTGTTGAAATCCTTTTTACTCTTATAGCAATGTGCACGTTTTGGCTATACCAATTCCCCTAATGGTAGAAGGAGTAAGTATGGATATGTAAACACTGTGAAAATTTATAGAAAATCAAACCAGGCCATGCATTATAAGAATAAGATTATTTTTGTGAATACAGATGAGTAAACTCTAAATGCAACAGCCCCATATATAGAGGTTATTAAACAGTTGGTTTGGCTTAATTTTGACAGAATTAGTGTAATGTATTATTGGTTTATTCTTAATTTGAAAAGAGATAACAGAAATAATATTTTGATATCGTCTTGAGGTGCTTACAGTCTAGGTAGACAGATGGAGGTCAAATAAAACTGCACTTCAATCATGAACAAATGTGCACTGAAGACAGAGAAAAGTTTCCCATTAATTTCACCTCGCTCTGTATTTGGCGCAAAATAACCCCCCAGAAAGCCCTCCATTAAGGACATAGTCTTTTTAATGCACTTATTGGGCACTGAAAATGTGCAGATGAGTAATTAACACCTCCTGGGAGGTCCCTGTCCATGAATGTTTTCAGGACTGAGGTTTTAGAGTATATGTGCTGTGTAATGTGTGTATATGTGGTAATGTGGGCATATGTGTAATTATCTTGCTATGGATTCATGAACAATTGTGAATTTTATACCAGAAAAATTTTATTGCATCTGTTTTCCAACTGGTGGAACAAGGTGATATTTATTGCGTATTATTTATGTATCCTCTGTCTCTATGTTGAAAGTGGAAAAGATTAAGTGATAAAAAGTTTCAGAGAATGTTTATTCCAATTATTTTCACAATAAGAAACAATGAAAGCTAAATGTGCACATGCTGTTTTTTCTCTTAGCTTGAATATCTTATGGCTTCTGTTGTATTTCATTCTTTTAGGCCTTTCTCTGACATCTGCCTGTTGCGTAGCCATACGTATTAGATGACTTTGGGACTTGCTTTACATCAACGATGAAGGGATTATCTAGCAGCCGTAGTCATCATCATGGGGTTGCCTGTGACCCTCCGTGTGACAGTCTGCCACACCACCCAGACAGGAAGCCATATTTGTTAAACCCGGTGGACCCCCATCCTGCAGACCACCCTTACTACACTCAAAGGAACTCTTTTCAGGCAGAGTGCATGGTGCCCTACAATGATCAGATTGCCAGCAGCACGTTTCCCCGGCGGCATTACAATTCCCACCATGAACTCAAGGACGAGTGCGCCCTGCTTCCCCATGGAACTGCCAACAAGACCAATCGCATTCCTGCCAACCTTTTGGACCAGTTTGAGCGGCAGCTGCCTCTGAATCGGGATGGTTACCACACTCTGCAGTACAAGCGGACTGCCATGGAACACCGCAGTGACAGCCCAGGGAGGATCCGGCACCTGGTTCATTCTGTCCAGAAGCTCTTTACCAAGTCCCATTCACTGGAGGGACCATCCAAGGGGAGCGTCAATGGGAGTAAAGCGAGCCCAGAGGAGTCACAAACGATGAGGTATGGGAAGCGCAGCAAGAGTAAAGAAAGGAGATCAGAAGGTAAGCCCAGATCCAATGCATCAGGATGGTGGAGTTCAGATGACAACTTGGACAATGATGTTTGTGTTTATCATGGTCCCAGTGGGGTCATGACCATGGGAAGATGCCCTGATCGTTCTTCTTCCCAATACTTTATGGAAGCCTATAACACTATTAGCGAACATACTGTGAAGTCATCCAGAAGCAATAATGACGTCAAATGCTCCACCTGTGCAAACCTGCCTGTGAATTTGGATTCCCAGTTAATGAAGAAAAGCTCTTGGTCCTCTACATTAACCGTGAGCAGAGCCCGTGAAGTTTACCAGAAAGCATCAGTTAACATGGACCAGACAGTGGTGAAGGCAGAGACGTGTCAACAGGAACGGTCATGTCAGTACCTCCAGGTACAGTGTGGAGAACTGATTGCTGTTAACTGTGCTCTGCCTTGTCTCAGGTGTTTGTGGGGGCTGGAGGTTTGTTCTGATATTTCAACTTTCCCAAGAGGTCACTGATCACCAAACAAAGGGTAATGCTGCCAAAATGAAAAATAAATCTGCTTTTTCTTTTTTTTCTTTCTTTTTTTCCAGCATTCAGTATTTCAAAGGAACAGTTCATATTGGAACAGGCTTTATTTTTTCATGTGGGAAAAATAAGACCTTTCTATGTACTTTTGAATTTATAAGGCAGTCTCAGTAGGGGTATAGGGAACTTGATGTTGTAGTGCTTGCACTTAGCATTACAGTGTCAATTAACTGAATGTTACCAGGATACAAACTCTTTGATTTGTGTAATTTCAAGATTTGCCTTCGTTTACTGCTTATTTTATTATGAAAGCTTTTGAGACCCTTTTGAAAAACTTTGGGGTACCTTAATACTTTCTGCAGCAGGGAAACAACCTACTTTCCTTTTTGCCATAGAATATAAATTCTCATAAAACAGTTACTGTAACATGTCCAGATTTGTTTATCTGGCTATTCCTCTTTCTCATGGCTTTGAGTCAAAAATAAAAAATCAAAAGGTTAAAATTATTGCTTGTTCTGATTATACATTTTAGGAGTACATCACCTACTCCCTCACAAGCTGTTTGCAGTTAATACAGCGTCACTATTTTTCACCAGTATTGTATCTTTAAATGTCAAGAATCAGATGTCTGCTCTTGGAGCTATCATACTGCCGGTGAATGTTTGTGGCAGGAACATGGATCAGAAAATATTAAAACTGTTTCATTCTTAGGAGAGCTGTGGATAGCTTTTATGCACTTTAAACGGAGCACTTATGGCAAATCTAAGTGTGTGTGTAAGATGGAACAACGTTGCACAGAGAAGAGAGAAGACCATGAGGAAAAAAGAGGTTTGCTTAAGATGATTCGGTTTCATTTCTATGTAGTGGGACTCTTGTCTATTTGTATAGAAACTGTAACGAGTTTTCTCATATGGGTGCTTTAATGAGACGAGTCAGCTTCCACATTCTGTTGTTTAAATCAGTACGCAGCGAAAGCGTAGGACAGAGGCATCCGCATTTAAAAATTGATCTTAAAAGGTTTTATTGAATGGCAGGCAAAATATTTTTGAATACCAGCCTCTGGGATCCTAGATTTAAATGTAAAGAAATGGATCGCTGTATTTTTTATTTATTGTTAGGAGAGTGGGGTAGGGGGCAATAAGAATGCTCAGTGTGTGTTTACAGCTGTGCCTATGGACTGGGGAGGGAGAGGGGTTTCAAAATAGCCTCGGGCTGCAACCTTTTGAGGTGTTTTTTTTTGCATTAAGTCTCTTTTGTCTGAATTTTGTGAGTGAGGAGAAATCGTAACTTTAGGCTTGACTGTTGTGGTTACTTTGGACCCTGAGATTTCTTTTGTTGATGTTTTTGTTTACTCCTTCAATCTTCCTCTCAGGTTTAGATAAAATAGCTGACAATTCGGTATGTGACCAGATGGCTAGAAAAGAGCGAAAAACTGTGCCAGCATCAGCTTTAAATGAACACCTCCACAGGGACTTTTAGATAATGTTTAACGGACAGGAATAGACTCTTGAAGTGGAATTAGAGGACATTATCTGTGTCTATATGAAAATATGTCCAACAATTGTCAAGGGCAGGATTTAGAATAACTACATTCTCACTTAGAATAACTAAATTCTTACTGTGTTTCCCATGCTCAGTGGCAGTTTTATTTTGGTTTTCATTTAATTTTGTTTCATTTTTTCTAATTGTGTGCTTGTTTGTAAAAGGTAGGGAAATGTAACTTATGTTTTTTAAAAAGAGGAAAATGTTAACCAGGTTACATTGGAAATAATGTTCAGACAGAGTAGGGTAGATTTGAGGAAGCAGGATTATTCTCTCTTGGCAGATTGAAAGGATGACAAATGGATGTAGGTATTAAAAAGTCAGTCTATTTTGAATGCATGCCATTGCCTTGATCTTCACTGTATCACTTATCTTTTTACACTAGAAGCCCTTTGGGGCTTGGACTTTGTTCCCTTTTGTGCTTCCACAGTGCTCAGCACAATGGAGTGCAGAACCTAATTGAGGCCTTTTGGCTGTCCTGCAATATAAATGTATATTAACAGCAGCAGAGTATAGCTCTGTTAGTGGGCTGCAGTTGTATTCTGTATATCTGTTATTTTCCCGGTGACCTTCTCATCATTGTACCAAAAGGTTAGAGCAATTAGAATTGTACCTGTGTTAGAGCAACTAGAAATGCACTAGATGAGATGAAAGCTATAAATTTATGACCATACTGGACAACTCTGATAATTTGTTTTCATTATTATGATGCATCTTTGTTTCTACATTTAACTCATGAAATGTTAAATAGATGATTACAACTCACTTGTAATTTAAGCTGCTGTTTATGGCACAGGACATAAACTCTCTGATTCCTGAAAGAAGCAACTATTTTGTTCATGCCAACTTTTCTTGTGATAGTATCTGAATTCAATGAAGTAGTGACTTTTTTTTTCAACTCAGGGTACTCAGGATAATTTTCTTTATCCTGATAGATCTGAGTATATCAGAGATCAGAGATGACATTGACTTCACATTTGCTTGTAAGTGCTTTTATCACAAAAGTATCTGGATGAATTCTTAGCAGAAAGTGGAAATAACAAACAATTATCTCACTTGGTGTGATATTTTCCACATAACCATTCTGTGGAAGAAGTTGGCAGTAGTTAGTGTTACAGATGGGCTTATTTCTCATAACTTGGAATTTGGATCGAAGGCAGAGTCCTCCTGCACTGCACAATCTTTCTTTATCCCATCAGGCTCCACTTCTATCCTGGCTTCTGGGGCACAGTGTCCATCCTTGGACGTCTAGGGGAGGCTTGGCTCAACACTGCACATCTTCAGAAAGAGAGATTATTTCCCAGACTAGTCTAAAGACTGTCCAGCAAACCTTTTCTTCTCACCTGAGTCTCAGGAATGGAATTTTATTTTTCTATTCCTCCTTTCAAGTGTGAGGAGCTGGATAGTAGAAAGAAAAGGTCCTTTTTGTGAACTGCATCTTTCTTCAGGAAAGTGCTTTTATTTGAGCCAGGTTTACATTTGGACTAATTTGAAGGAAGGTGAGAAGGAACTGTTTGCATTTTCTCAAAATACTTAAAAATGGTTTCCCTCCCTTCAGAGAATAATTTATAAAACAGCAGAAAGCCTCTGCTTCTCTGGTAGCTTCTTCTTTGGAAAAATTAAAATTAAACATTAACTATTATAGATTTAATGTAAGTAGTGGGCTTTTTCTGCAAATGGTAGGGTCTAAGTATAGGGGTAGATATTTTTGACACTCTTGTTTTCTATGAATTCATGATTATTGAAGCTAATAGAGTATCAAATACACTGCAGAATTTGTCTATGATTATAGTTTTTCCATTCAGTGTTCTCTGTAATTGCTATTCCTATTGTCCTTGGTTCATTCGTTATGAGATGAAGAAAAATATAAAGGATGATAATTTTCCTATTATTCCTCTTTTCTTCTCATGTGGATCAGTCATATGTTTTCTTTTGATCCCATTTGATGAGACTGAAGTCAGTTTTGTCAGAAACTTGGGCCTCAGGATGGAAATTTTACTTCTGAATTCTGAAACACAGTAGGTGGGAATGATGGTAGAATCATCCAAATTCTCCATTTGCATCTCGTCCTTGGTGGGAGACTGTGAGAAATATTATAAAGGAATGGAAGCCAAATTTCTGGGTGAAATAAGTATTTTCTGGTGACAGAGGGCTCTGGTTTGTACTGTATTCAGTTTCCTGAGTTGAGGTTGTCTATAGTGTGCATTTTTATATCATGTGTAGTGTTAAGAAACTCATAATTACACTTGTTTTCCAGCCTCAGCACAAGGCACTTCCACAGTTTCTTAGGAGATACAGCTATTCTATTGCCTGTATCCATGAATGACAACATAGGGCATCACCTTAGACCAGGGTGCTGAGAAGGACCAGAATCTGTCATATGATTTGTTAATGTGATAAGTTAAATTTCAAAGTGTTCACCTTTATGACACAGCAATTAATGTTAGATTTGTTATGCTGGGATTTTCTACTCAGATCTATCTACATTTTCAGTTAATCTCTAGTTTTCCCTCATTCAGAGTGTCTGAGTTTCTTTAGCAACTACCATATTCAAATTACACTTTCTGTATGTTCTTACATATATATTTGTTGTACTTCAGTGTCTGTTAATATTGATCTTCCATATTTCATGTATTTGAAGACCTACTTTTTTTTTTCTTATTCCATTATAAATTGTAAATTAATTAAGCATATATAATTTCCCCCTCAATTTTCCAGTCAGAACTACGAAATATATGAGGTAGTAAAAAAATTTCAATTTTTTTTACTGAGCTCATATGAAACATACTTCTTGGCCATGCTAGTGAAACAATTTCAACAGCTGTGAAATAAAATGTTATAATGTGTTCTAAGCCAGCTTCCATGTTATGGAATTATCATGAAAATGTTTAGAAATTCTTAAATATTGATGAATTTTAAAATAGACTAGTATCTAAGATCATTATAACTATAAAAATGCAGTTCACAGAAACCTAATCTATTTCAGTTTTAAAATTGTGAGATGGGTAATATGAATAGTGAATAATGTTAAAGTGGTTTTCGGGCACTTGGAAAATGTAACTAACCCACAAAATAAGTTATTAGCAAAAAATATATTAATAACAAATTATTTCATTGAACCTACACCTTGATTGTTTAGACTACCTGCAAACCTACCCAAGTGTCTTTGCTATATTAAAATAAATATGTAGAAAAATATTTCAGTATAGCCATCCTCTTCATCATTACAGTCCATTCATTTACCTTAAAAAAAAAAAAAGAAATTGTTGACTCGGTGAAATTGATCTTGCTATATATTTCACCTGAACAACTGGTATGTTCTCATTCATCTAGTTAAAACCTGGACTGGCCTTTGGTGTGTGAGTAATGTAGTAATTTAGGCAGCCACCTAAATGCAAAGAGAACTGTTCCCCAGCAATGTCAGTACTTCACTTTTAGCTGTTCTTCAGTTTTATCTGCCCATGTTCATTAGATAAAATTTTTCTAACCTTTACTTTTAATATGTTTCTTCAGCTTTCCATTATCGAATATATTGGCACTGATCTTATTTTTACTAGATTAATTAACAATATTTGAATTAACAATAATTGAATTATTGAATATTCTGTTAACATCCCTAAACTCCAATAATGCATCCATTAATGAATGTAATTCTGGCAGGTGGATCCCTGTTTTTTGTTCCTAGCATGCCATATATAGGATTTAGCAACATACTTGAGCAACAGTATGTTACATATACTGTTATGTCACAAACCTTCATGAAAATTTTGGCTGCACATAATAGCTGGCTTTTGATATCTATTTCAGTTACTTCAAGGGTAAGGTTGGACTCAGTCCTAAAGCTGTCTAGTTTCTGTAGCCTTAAATATCAGGAGTGTCTTAATCTTATTATTTCCAGTAATTTCATTGCGGGGGGGAAACAACACCAAAAATCTTCAAGAGAAATCAATTCCAGCAAAGAGGGGCATTTCAATCTGCATCTGAGTTTCAAATCCTTAACTTTTACTGCAGAGACATACAAAGTAGGTGGGGAAAAAAACACTGAGGGATAATACTTTTTCCTCAGTCAGTGCAAACAAGGAATACTTCCCTTACATGCAGCTATTGCTTTTTTGTTTCAAGAATGGAATTTGTAGTACAGATCTTGTGTGGGGAAATACTATAGTGCCAGAAGAGTGGCTTAAGCTGGGGGCAGGTTGTCAACCATTTCTGTTCTGCCTTACAAATGCTCTTGGACTGTGCTTGTCAGACAGCTGAGCTTATGTCACTAGTGAATTAAGAAATAAGAACTTGAATCTGTTGTATATTGTTTATCCTTACATCCTGTTACCCTGCACCTGTGCAATAGACTTTCTTGTTTGAACTTCTGATAGATGTATATTTCTCTGGCCAAAGGCTAAGCAATTTGCCATGCAGTTGAATATGGCACTGTGACAGTCCTGATGGGCCAGGACAGGACTTCCACAGACAGCCTTTGAATTGTTTCCAAGAGTCTTTTATGCAAATAAGATTGTGTCTAATTTTGCTTTCTGACTAACCCCAGCCTGATAATCAGTTTGTTAGGAAATTTTTGAGATTTTCTGGTCCATAGCAATTCAGTTCCCAGCATATGAGAGTCAAGCCCATGACCTTGATTTGATATCCAGTGGGACTCTACTATAGAGCGGAGGTGAGTTTTTTGAGTCATTGAAAGACATGCTATGATGTTCTGAAACCAGGAAAGTTTCCTTAGAACTGAATGAAAGCTTCTTCCACAGTTATATTTCACTGCTGTAATCCAAAATAAAGTATTGTGGAAGTTTCAGTGAAGTCTGTCCACTGTCCACTAAAATGTGACAGAAGCTAATAGCCAGCTGGAGATGGAAGCTTAACTGCATTACTTACAGCTGCTGCCTGTGAGAGCATAATGTTAGCAAAGCACCAGAGATTATCCAATTACAGTCAGCCAACAGAAACAGCATAAGGGCTGTTTCTCAAAATGCTCTCCCCACCACATCTGTTTTCTTCCAAGGATACAGATTCAGCTACACGTTCTACATCCACAAGCCAGTTTCCTGCTGGCTGCTTGCCAGTGGGCTTGTGGTCATATGTATTGAAATAAAGATAAAATGGCATCTCATTTAACATGGTATTCAATGCCAACCAGAAACTATACACAGGTGCTGAAGGGATTAGGGAGAGAACTGATTACTTGATACCAAATGAAGGTATCTAGAAGCGAAAGAACATTTCTCCATTGCTAGTCATTAAGTGTGCTTTCAAGGATTGGTGTTCATGTTGACAGCCATCCTGTCTTCCTTACTTAGGCAAGGAGTCGTATCGTGTTATAGCCGACTGCACTGCAAGCTTCAAGGGTATTGAGAAAGATGAGAATGAATGTCTGCTTTCTGCCACAGAGAGAATATCATCCATGAGTATCACTGAAGCAGTTTTAGCTTGAGGTCCTGGATGAGAGTTCTGCTCTATGACCTTCAGTTATGTTTCCTTCACCTAATAGGTGTGATGGTTGCTGTTTGGCTTCCTGTCTGCAGAATGTTTTTAGGGGTATCAAACTTGCAAGGCCCCTGGCTGGAATAATTGTATCCACATGGCCTTCTTCATGGTTGGTTGGATTCTTATGCATAAAGCAAGAGAAGATTTATCTTGAATCAAGGAGTGGTGGTTTTATGTAAGAGGCAAAAGTTCCCCTTCATAAAACAGGATACGAATCAGATAGATGAAGTAGTGGTCAAGGCAAATTTTAATGAATGAAAATTATAAACTGGAGCAGCACTGGAAGATTTTTTTTCTATTGATTAACGCTATGAGGATTCACACTGTTTTAGAAGACTTTCCCAACTGCTGCCATGTGTAGGTAAGATTGCAGTTCTTCACACTGTGTGTTCAGGTTTGATGCAAGTTGTGGTCACTGGGATTGAGGAGGTAGTGTTCTATCTCAGACAGGGTCTTTGTCTTGAAGACCCTGTCTGAAGGCTATTTTGCTCTTCATGTGAAAAAATGTGCTAAGTTAAATGAATTTATAATAAAACCTGATTGCTGAAACAGTACAAGCTAAAGCAAGTTTTGCGGCAAATACTGAGTGTATCGTTTGTCCTAAATTGAAGCAACCCTCCTATCTGCTTTTTTGAAAACTCCCGGGGCTTATTAAGCACTTATTGTTCTTTAAGCTTTCCAAGGCTTCCTTCTTTTTTGTGTACTTCAATGATTCTTAACGCATGCACATTGATAGAATGAAATGCTACTCATCTTTATTGGTCTGATTAATTCAATATTCATGAGTGCTAGGAATAGACTTAGTAAGTGGAAGATGGCAATTGAAACTTCCTTAGCAGCACGCATAAGATGCATAATAACAGCTAAGAAAACCAAATTGCATGGGTTTGAAAATCTGCACAGAGCAGTCATTAAGCATTGTTCTTCAGTTGTGTGATTTCATTTCATTAAGTATTTGCGTACTAATAGAAAGCTAAAGTTACAAGTCTACTGCTGTGAGCAATGGTTAGCCACTCCTTCCAGTCCTTGTGTTTACTTTTATAGTCATCCACTTTGCTTTGGCAAAGCACAGGAGAAGCTTTAATGATTTCAGCTGCAATAAACCAAATCAAACTAGAGACTAATGATGAACTTAATTTGCTATAGAAACACTCTGTTTGCTATTTCATCCAATAAGGTAAGTTAATAACAATTTGGGGCAAAAAAAGAAGGGTTTTAGATATTCTAATTTTATTGTTTAGTAATTGAATAAAAATGTTTTGTTTACCTTTGTCTTTATATGCTGGATTTATTTCACATACCACTATGTGTGAGCTTTTTTGATGTTTGAAGACTAGGGGGCCAGTATACCTGTTGTTTAGTTTCTTTATTTGGAGATCTAGTTCCTTTATATCAAAAATTGCATTAAAGGAATTGACCAGTCAGGCCAGCCTGGCTAATGACAAAGTGTGAACACTTCCAGAGCAACATAAATGTAGTTAAAGATCAGGACATGCAATCTGTACACTAAACAAAGCTTAATCCAGGTCAGATGTTGGCTGGTGGCAGTATGTTATCTGAATAGTCTGTTCTGTTTACAAAAGCAGCTTAAATCTCCTATTTATCAGAAGAATGAAACTGCAGTCAGGCTTAGCTTTCATGCTTGTAAAAAACAATTACAAATTAATAGCAACTTTATTTCTATCTGTATGCTGAAGTCTAAAGTTTCAGTAAGTTTACTGTCTCAAAGGCCTTTGCTGAATATTTTCTATATATTTTCAAGTGATAATGGTGTTCTGTTTCACTGAGCTTTTTGTATAAGTAAAGTGCATTCTTATTTTTAGGCTTGTAAAGAAAGAATTGTACGTGATCTTAAAGATCATTTGCAGAATGAAATGTTTGCAGGATCTCTATTATTTCAATAGCATGAATAAGAATAGTTCTATTTTAATAAAAGCAATTATGTTCATTGTTGGATCTGAGTTTAGCTCTTCCCCCTTTTTCATGAGAGTAGAAACAATCATACAAGTGATGTTCCTGCTTGATATTCTGATACTGAAAAAATGATATTGCCAAGGTAATTGGATAATATGATTTTCTTAAAAGCATGAAACAGCTTTATCTGAGGTATGCCAGTCTTAATGTCATTAATCTTCTAAGGCACTAGGTACGGTGCATATGCACTTGTGTGCAATGCAGGATGTGACCTTGCAAGACATAATATTGGCCATTCAAACAAAGGAAAAGCCTGAGGGAAAATTTGTGCAGACGTCCTGAATGAAAAAAAATAAAAGAGCTGAAGGGTCACATAGACAGATTTCCTAATGTTTTTCCAGATCATCAGAAGGAAACACACTCCAAAATGTTTGGTACCATATGTGTAGAAACAGAATGCGTGAAATAACGTGATCGATTTTATTTTTGCAGTTTGTGGTTTTGAGAGGGCTTTATGTTTTACTTTTTTCCCATGATATGACACTGTGACAGTGCATTGCACTGCCTGANGAGGGCTTTATGTTTTACTTTTTTCCCATGATATGAAACACTTTACTGTGACAGTGCATTGCACTGCCTGCTGCGAGCTGTTCCAGCCATTCCTTTTACGCACCAAAGAAAGCACTCTGAAAAACAGGTCACTTCTTTCACTAGGTATTGCTTGAGGTATGTGACTGTAGGCAGAGAAGTATTAAAATGTTGAGATTATTTTATCAGCCTGTATTTTCTAAACAACAAAATAGGTAGAATGAAAGGAAATGCTGAGCTTTACAGGCTGTTTGTCCTTCTCAAGTAATACACAGACAGTGCTCTGAGATCCTTTCATAAAATATGTAAAAAAAAGTTAATAGTCAAAGCAAAAATCCACTGTTCTGAAATGTTTCTTTATCCTGCAAGTGCACAATGTGATACTGTGTTCTCCTACCCCAACTTCTGAAATCAGGATTTCTGACTCTTGTTAAACTGAAATAATATAAAAGGGGAACTAGACACAAGTTTTTTCCCTAATATTCTCTGGAGCACTGAAACCTTACTAAAAAGGAAAAAAAAAAAAAAAAAAAGGTGGGGGGGAGAAGAGGGAGGGGAGAAAAGGAAAAAAAAAAAAACAAACACTCAGCCTTAAATATCTACAGGAAAACTGGGCAAACTGTTTAACTAAAATAGCTTTTTAATTAAATTTCTATTACATTCTTCTACTACAGCTTTATCTAGGCAGGCAAGATAGTTTGTACAAATACTCTGATTTCCACAATGTATTAACTAAAATTAGAAGCATATTAGGGCTGATATATTAGGCTATTCTCTAAATGTGGAGTTTTTCCTAAGCCTGACTGGCCTTGGCTGTTTGGCACATGCAAGGTTTACCCTTAAACTCATAATATGGTAATGGCACTTGGGTTGTATTTGTATAATTTCCTTTGGTTTTGCGCACGCAGTATCAAACAGTACACAGTTGCACACCAGTACACAAACCAGCCAGTGGATTTATGGCACTCCCTGCAAGTGCTTTTCCCCTGGTCTCTGTGTGAACAGCTCAGCTTTCTTTTGCTGCAACTACACTGTTTAAAAGGTGGAAGAACTACTAAAAAGTTAGTGTGCTGCTTTTCTGTGGTTGCTCACTTCACTGAGTGAGAAGAGCACAACCTGGAAACTTCCTCTCAATCACATAATGCAAATTGTGGGGCTAGAGGAATGTGTTCAAAACTCATGACAGTACACAGTGCTTGCAGGTGTCAATAGGAAGCTTTGTAGTAAATTCATTGCAACCAGCTTTCAAAACTTGACCTTTCATGTCTAAATCATTTTGAGGAGATTTGGGATAAAAGGTATTGGATTTATGTATGGGATTATTGATAAGAGAAGTAAAAAATTCCAGAATTATGGTGCCCACAGCAACTATAGCTCATCACTTGTATTGCACCTATAAAATACAGCATTAAATTTAAGAGTATGTCTACTATTTAGTAAAACTACGGATGTTCAGCTTGCCTGAATTATGAGTACTGTATCAGCACTGTAACTAACTCCCCTGTCTTTTTCTCAGACGCCAACCTTAACATTATACTAACATATTTTATTTAGTGAAATAAAGTTTATTTCACTAATTTATTCTAATGAGAAAAAGCAAAGATCTTTAATCTATTTAATATTTTATTCATTATGCTTTAGTTAAAGTGCATGTCCTCTGAGAATTCACAAACTCTCTACATACTCTGACTTAGATATCTTACATCTGACTGAAAACTTATTGCAACTACTCTATTACAGGTTTAGAACTTCTGACTCATGTCCAACTATGTCATTAAAATGTCAGCAGAGCTTGATTTTACTAAACCTCTGTTAACTTTTTTGTACCTGAGTGATATGAAAAGTCAAGGGTTTCAATTTAACAAGCAGCAGGTGTAAGTTCTAAAATGTATGTGAGTGGTGACAGGAATATAGATTGTGTTTTCACTATTTGCTGATGCTATGGGCCTAGAACCAATGCAAGAATAATATCTGAAAAAAATATTATCCTCTGTCATAAGATACTGGAAGAGGATTGTAAAATACTCTGTAGTCTGTATGTGAAAAAGCAGAATAAAAAGTACTACTATGAGTATCACTTTCATTTGCATTTTACAAACATATATAAACCATGAAAACATCAACTTTCCAGATCTGGTGTCTAGGCACAAACTTAGAAGCCACAGAATCAAAACATTGCTTTTTCTTTTTTTTTTTCCTTCCCTTTTTTTTTTCTTAATTGATGTGGAAACATATCAGAACCGTGCATTAGTATTGTTCTTCCACTGCATTCCATTAGCACTTAGTACTCTCAGTCTTAGAGTCTCATCCTTTTCTAGAAGAATATTTTAGATGTTTTTAGGTGTATTTATTCAATTACTTCCCATATCTACACAATTTTGCATGCCATTATCCAACAAAAAAAGAAAGGGAAAAAAAAATCTACAAACTTTGGGTGCTACTGGGAGATAAGAATTTAAATGTTTCACAGAAGTAGAGTTTCCAGCATCATTAACTAAAGGATATTTAAAGAAAACATAGAAATTTACTTTAAAAAGGCACAAGGAAATAATTGGTCAAATAAAACATGGAGCAACTGAGAAGCGAGTCTGAGATCTGAGAAGGAAGACTGAGTCATAAGAGAATGTTGATAAAGATACTAACTAGAATGCACTTCCAGGGTTAAATCTTGAATCCTGTGAGAAAAATATCAACAATCCAAGCAAGTTTATCAAGACCGGAGTTGACCAAGAGAGATCTGGGGAGAAAAGAGAGAGCTCTGACTAAACACAAGAGGAACGAAAGATTTGTTTGAGCCTAGAAGTTCAAGGAAGGCCCGTAATTATGACATAAGTAGCAGGAAAAGTCAAGAAAGTTGGCAAGGTCTCAGGTTTGAAATCAACAGGAAACAAAGTGATAACATGGCTTCTGAATAGTTTGATTAATTAATTATAATTAGTAATAAGCCCACAAATTCTTGGGACTATTAAATATTTTTGTTCCTTTGTATAACACAGTGGGTTTTGGGTTGCAGTTTACTGCAGCATAGATTGATAAAATGCCTTAAGTTGACCTACATTGACAGTAGCCTTTGAAAGGCCTTGCAGACTCCGGACTTAGGCTTATGTTTCTAGTGGGGATCAACAGCTGAGCTGTTACTGAACAGTCCAGTGTTTCAGGTTTTTTTTTGTCTAAACAAACTGCCAAACAAATGTTCTTGCTGACCTTTGGGAAGCAACAGATACACAAGATGATCAACAACCAGACCTAGTGGGAGGTGTCCCTGCCCGTGGCAGGGGTGTTGGAACTAGATCATCTCTAAGGTCCCACTGACATAAAACCATTCTATGATTATCCTGGTAGTTGCTGGTATTCATAAACTGCAGGACAAATTTTAGCAACCCAGATTTGGCAAGTAAGGGCTTCTGAGCACTGTAGCTATAGCTTACTTTATAGAGCTGATTCACTAAGAATAATCAGAAAAGTGGCAAACTCAACATTCACAATTACATTTATTTAAATATAACACAAAATATGATTAACTAAAATACCCTTTTGCAGTTTCACCTTGACTATAAAAATTGGGTTTCCGCACAATAACTTCAGGACAACTTCAAGGACTTTGCTCCACTGCACGTGGTTTCCACTGTTACAGGAAAGAGGAGGGTGTTGGTTTACAATGGTCAGAGACCCCAAGAGCAGAGGAAGAGAGAGGATGAGTGGGCAGAAGCAACATGCTCTTGTCATCTGCTATGTCCCAAAATCTCGTGAATGCACATTCCCACTGTTCCGGATTTCCAATGCAAAGAATAGACAGCACTTCCTTCAGATCAAGAGAAATAATCCACATCAATAACAAGAAGAAAAAGAACCGAATAAAGAGTTGTATGACTCAGACACTCAGACGAACGTAATTCAAAAGGAGGATCCCTGCAAGCTGACAGGTGTTCATTCGCACTAATTATGCTATAGAAGCAATAGTAGTATAATTTCATACTTGCAAACCTACTTTTTTGCTGATTAGTACGTAACTCCACTAATTTGAAATGTATCTTGGACCAAAATCATCCTGATGAGTGTAGTTGTGGATACTCTGTCTGAAAAGATTGTGATATAGGGATTTGTATTTCACCTTTTGTGCTTCCCCAAAGGCATTCAATATGTTGAGCTGAACCAAAAATACCCTGATCTGGTTTGTAAACACTTTGAATGAAACACACCAAAAAAAATAGATTTATCCAGCCCAGTGTTAGACCTAACTGAGGTTCCTATGTTTGCTAGAAACTTCACAGATAAACAAGGAAAAATAACAAACAGTTCCAGAGGTGCTTGTGACTATGCAGGAGGAAAAGTGGGCCTCCACTGCCAACAGCAATCTGTGGTCAAATGAGATTGAGGATGGGCCCTTAGCCATGAAAGTTTTTGTTATTGACCCTGTTGTGGCTTAGCACAGTCAAATATTGCTGTGGAATTACATGAGGGAAGAGTATACTAATAAGGGAATTGTGTTTCTCACTTCAGGTTCCACAAGATGAATGGACTGGATACACTCCACGAGGGAAAGATGATGAGATCCCCTGCCGACGAATGCGTAGTGGCAGTTACATCAAAGCCATGGGGGACGATGACAGTGGAGACTCAGACACAAGTCCGAAGCCATCTCCAAAGATTGCTGCACGAAGAGAGAGCTATCTCAAGGCCACCCAGCCATCCCTCACGGAGCTTACCACCCTCAAGTAAGTCTGTGTTTTACTACATCATATAGCACTCTCCATTAAAACATACAGTTTCTGTCCCTATTTGTTTCTACTCTTTAATTCTAGATAACAGTTAAGGAAAGTATTTAAGCAAGTCCGTTGGGTCATGCTTATTTTTGTTGTCTTTTTTCTGAACAAGAGTAGATTTGGGAATGTATTTCAATGTTATTCTGAAAAGGGAGCATACTACCTGCACTTTGAATTTAAGTATTTCAACGTGCTAGTGTTGAGTATTCAGGCATGTACAATGGGTCTGTTCTTTAAATACTTTGCTGAATTATATCTTTGACCTGCAAAATATTTCCATAATTGTGTATTTGTGTATGTTCAACATGTGAAATTAGCCCTAAGCTAGTCTTGCAACTCATCAGAGAGCATTTGACATTTAATTAAAAAGAACAATGACTGTTTGAAAATAGACAAATCCATGGTTTCCACTTTCTAATTCATTCAGAATGGCACTATATTTTGTAGAGAAATATAACCAAAACTGATGTTTTTAAATCATTTATGAAAGCTTTAGTCAAGAGGAATGATGAATTTATGGTTTTTTAATGTAACTTCTTGGTTTTCTTTTATTTGGGCCTTTTGAAAGAGCCCAAATTCTCATGAAAATTGCACAAATGAAAAATTTTCAGTACTAGTGTTTTGTTTTAAATGATTCTAAAATGGAGAGGTCCCCTACAGCCAGAAAATAAATTATATCCATAAAAGAAAATAGTGTGGATTTAAACCAACAATTGTTTCTGTCTGTCTTCTACAAAACTCATAGCTGTAATAGTGAATCATAGTTCACTGAACCAAAAACAACCTAATTTTAGTATAACTTGCCTAAGGCTGTAGCTTTAAAATGGGAAAGAAAAAAAAAGTATCTCTTCTAGTATCTGTGATTAGTGACAAAAGACTCCTTCTGCATTTCCCTCATTAATTTCCTCTACTTCCCTGTCTTCTTCTACCCCATTTTTTCCCAGAGACCTTATCTGAGAAACAGACTTTAGAGCAAAGCTTTTGATCCTTGTTGAAAATGTCATGCTCTTGACATCAGTGATGAATAGACCAAAGACACAAACATGCTTATTGCAGCTTCCCATAGCAGCCTGCCTGACTTGGTCTCAGGGGAAGACAGGAATTGTTTCTGCTCTGTCTTTCCATTAGTGTCCAAAGGAGAAAGTAGTCACATTTTCTGCAGGGATTTTCATAAGCCAGCTGGCTTACGGATCAAGGGATTCAGTGATTCTTCTTATCATCCAGCAGAATTTACCACATCCTCTCCTGAGCCAAAACTCCTCCGCTGAGATCAGTTATTGCAGCCTCTGCAAGGTGAACAGAAATGTCATGTACCACCAACAAACTCCATAAAGCCATGCTTTATGCATGGTCACCCTGTAAAGCTGGGAACTTATTCTTGAGACTTTAGAAACATATGTTCCATAATTCTGTAACACATATGTGAAGTACAATGCATCACAATGGCTGTATTTGCTCTTGGTCTTTTCTGTTCTCTATAGATATGAAATTTGCAAAGAAATATGGAATTATTAAAAATAAAAACTCCTGTATGTCACTGTTCACCCACAGAGGCTGATAGATCAGAGGGGCTAGGCAGCAGAAGCTTTTGGGGTTTAGCTTTGAAGTCATTGTAATTCGGTAAGTGCTTGTATGAATACTTCATTTCACATATGTTTTTTAATCCCTTCTTATTCAGGAATGCTTTTAGGAATGTACTTAATTTTAAGCTGCACTCTGTAAAGTTCATGTAAGTTTAGGAGCAATACAGAAGTAGGATGTAAATCTCAGGGTAGAAGAAAGAAGGCAGAAATGCTAAATGGTAGTAAAACAAAAAAAGAGGACATAATGTGAAATAACTTTCCTTTTTCAATGACTTTTCACCATAAATTGGGATGAAAAAGAATCATTTCTTTTAATCTATGATGATACTTTATAGAAATATCTCATCCTGGGAAACCTTTCCACTTTCAGAGACACATTGTATAATACATAATTATGCATTGCTTTTATTCCTTTTTGCTGAACATAATAATTGAGGGATGGGAAGGGGTTTGGTGAGAACTAACCAAGTACTTGCTCTGGGAATTGAAGTATTCTGTTAAGCTAGGTCTTTTTTGCAGACTTCTTCATACTGTCTTAGTAGCATGACTTGACCTTGACTATGACATTGCTCATTCATCCCAGGGCTACCCTGATTACTCGAGAGAGTTGTGATAGAGTTTTGCTGGCATGTTGGCCAGAGACTAAATTAGGGCCCCTAACTTGCTGAATGTAGGTCATCAAGCATTTGTGTAATGTGTGATAACAAGTTATTTCCTTGGCTTACTGTTGACTTGAGTTCAATTTGCACCTGAATAAGAGCTTTATGGAAATGAGCCAAAAGCCATGTTAGTCAGCAGGTAGCCTTTTACTGACACGAGAGGACTTTCTAGCTGACCTTGCAGGACGCTGTTAACACCTTAAATCTGAGTGGCATTTCACTCCTTTAATGATTTTTTTTTCTGTTGGTGAAGAACAAGGCACCTTGTGAAAGTAGTGTTTCTACAGTGGTAATTGTCACGGATCTTCTGTACTTCTTCCTGCTACTCTCTCTGTTTTCTGTATGCAGTCTCTAGTTGGCTTAACTTTCATCTTTCACAGAGCAAACAACTTAAAAACATGTTCCCTTTTGCTTTCACTGTTGGTTTTGAAGGGATTTTTCATCTTGTGGGACTTTTCCTCTCTGAGTACTTTAAGTCTAATATTGGTCTGTCAACCCACGCTGTTCCTCCCACCTACCTACATACCATTGCTCATGCGCCTACTCTTCTAAGAAAGGGGTTTCATTATTACCAATGTTTCTTTTTATATAAGGAATAACTTTTGAACAGCACAACTGTGTCATATCTCCTTTACGTAATACAAATTTATTTTCCTGGTTTTGCTGAGGTGTTTTTTTTTCTTGCTATGCCTTACAATCTCCCTCCTACAATATTCCTCCCATGCCATGGTTTCCATGTGGTTACAGCACATGTGTCAAATTCTGTGGTACCATTCTGAATAAAGCACAGCTTGCTGTGATCTTGAAACACACACCTCCGCTGCTGCACTCTCATTATCCTACCAGGAAGTAAGCAGCTTTTTCTCTCTGTCTTTGCTGACAGTATCCTCATGGTGTTTGATCTTTCACAGTGTAGATAAACTGATCCAGCTGAAAAAAGTGACATTTTCTTGTCCATTCCTGAAAAGTGGCAGAAGTTTCTCTTGCACTTGTAAGCAGATGGAAAATTGACTGGTTGGCTAACTTTGAAAGAAGGTGCAGGAACTGATAACTGACATTTGCATTACAGTTGAGCTTGATTCAGGAAATATTCCTCCGCTATCTATATGTGTCTTGATTATGTTTATCCTGGTTTTTGTTGGGGAAAAAAGTATGCAATTATATGGTCTGTCTACATGTCAACCTGTCACCTCCACCTCCCAATAACATTTGAATCCATTGGCCAACTTTAACCAAGTTTGCTAGAGGTACTGAAATTTGAAAGATATGAAATTCCACCAAATGTTATGAAGATCTGTAGCTGGATAAAGCAAAGATCTGCAGCCATCCCTTATGATTTCTTGAAGGGGCAAAGTAACTGGTGAGTCAGCACAAGGTATAACTTGATTGCAGCACTTTCCCAACATTAAAGATATGGAATATGGAAGGGACTTGAAAACTCTGTTGAGGACAAGAGGTCTAAGTGGGTCCTGTTACCATAGTTTTTCTACTTCATTCTGCCCCTTTCCTCTTCTCCACTACACACGTTCACTGCTTAAAATATGGGTTCAGATTCTTGCTTCCTAACTCAATATAGCTGCTACTGTGGGGACTTGAGCTACTGGAGTCTTCTGCATTTCTTTTTTTTTTTTTTTTTTTTTTTTCCCTAAAACATTGCAGTACTTAAAGGTATACTATTTGTTGACATTCTACATGGATTTTGGGTTATATACAGTTGCAGAACTGTTCCTTTGAACTCATATTTGATCATACAAACTTTATCCTGAGATAAATTGTTCTCTGATTACCAGGGTATTGACAATTTCAATGGTCTTGATATTTTGGAGATGCATTTCTTCACAAATCTTTCTTTTCAAAGTGTTTTAATAGACACATCATGTTTTTCCAGTCAGCTGTGATTTGGAGAAAACAATTATAACTGCTGCAAACACTTTTAATGATCAATAACACTTTTTAAGTCACACTACTAATGATTAAAGTAAAAACAATTATGCTTTCCTCCTTTGTATCCCATGGTAAAGGATTTGTCTGTGTAACTTCCATCATAGCTGTATCTATTCCTGTGATTTACTGCATAGATGAGTGATACTTAGAATAAACCAACCAGTTCCTAACTTCAAAGTTTCAGAGACATTCCAAAAATAGTATCTCAAAATATATGGGTGTTATTTGTGTACAGTCAGGCTTATAGTTTTTATGTGCTAATACAAATAGCTTAAGTGCTTTTTATTTGTCCGTTAATAAGAATCTGAAGAAAATATTATTTTGAAATCCCTGGTACCATTTTTCTTAAATCCTGTAAAATCACAGGAGACAATCAAGCTCATTTAAGAAACAGAATCTGGGAGCAAACTTAATAGGAGTGACAAAAGGAAGAAGGAGGTACATCTAATTTATACAGCCTGAATTTCAGCTTTTCATCACCTGTCTGAGAATGGATCAGGTTGGTTCCTGGAGCAGAAGCCTTCACGCTAGGGTCAACACATATTACAAATCAAATCTTGTCACAGTTGCAGGACCAGCTCTGCTAGGACAACTTGAAAAAAAAAAAAAATCCAACCACCCCATTGCTACATAGTATAAGATGTTTCAGATAGAAAATCCCCTGATCAAGTCAAAGAAATTACAGTCAAAATACCTTTATAATCAGGACGGCTCCCAAATAATTTTGTCTGGTGGCTATTTTTGGTGATCAGAAGAAAGGTGATATGCACGCATGGGCACATCCATATAGACTGATGGGAAAGTGCATCATCCGCACTGAGTGAATTAACAGTGAAATCATGTGATGTCTGTTTTCAAACATAATGCTAGGACTGATGAGAGGATAAGGAAAGGTCCAAAAACTTTTTACACTGAAGATACAGCAAATTAAATGTCTTATGGAGAGGATGTTGTTAAATGCTATGTGCAAAGCTGGAGGTTGTTACAGCTTTGGTGTTCCTACAGTGATGCAGCACGTGTTTGTGTATGTAGATACCTTCATGGCTTCTCAAACTGAAATACACAGCTCTCAAAAAAGTATGGAACAATATAAACTCAGGTGATGGTTCTCCCACTTTCTCAGCTCTTCTAAAAGGCTGCTTTTGGGAAGTATCTGTACTGAGGGAAAAGGTAGTGGATGTGAGGATAATTGTAGCCTGACACTGCCCAGGCTGTTCTGGCAGTTGAGCAAACTGAAGCTGATATCCTTACACTGCACTTCATCACACAGCATAGCGTATATCCTTAGGTATGAAAAACCTCTTGATTTTAGAAATTAGGTCCTATTTACTTTAAGGTGTTTCTGTAACACTATAACATGCTCCAAAATAGTCTCAGAAAAATGTGTCATATAAACAAAAGCTTTTCTTGTTTTTTTTAAATGGACGTGTCCTCATTCTGCAAAAATTAATGAAAATGTCCCATTGAGTTCACTGGCCCAGATCATAGATAGGAGGAAGGGAAAGGGAAAAATACAAGGTGATACAATACCTCATCTTCCTTATGGTGAATATTTTTAGACACATGCAGGGAAGCTTGTTCATTTTCTTTCTTGTTGAGTGACTTCCAGTTAGGGACCAATAACTTTCCTAATTAGTACAAAAGGAGCAAGTCTGATTAATCTTTTATTAGTGTTTTACAACATGTTTCCAGTAACATGTTTCATTGTTTCTTGCTGCAATCTCATTTTCATCAAATCTTTAACTAGTGAAAGAATTGTTTCCAATTTGCTTCAGGGTGTTTTATCTGTTTGCTTGAAGGGAGAGTTTCTTGGATTTCCCAGGAAAGATACAGGACCATCTTCATGAGCTTTGGACATGCAGCTGAAGGAATAGTATTCTAGAATTATATTTGACCTAGGCAGTCACTTTCCCAACCTGCACTCACTGAGGCATGATACATTGCTTATCTTTTTATTCATATTATTGCAGTCCCTTCTTTCTTCTCTCTGAAAGCCAGGGAGAAGCTTTTGGACAGACTTCTCACTTTTCAGGCTCATGTGACAGGTATGATTAATTTCAGTGAATAATTTAAAAGTCAGGAGGAATTTTGAAAGGCAAGACAATAAAAAATATATTTATTTGGAGGTAGTAGGTGGGCACACCTCTAGAGCAAATAGTTTCCTTATGGCAGCTGACATCTGATTTGTGTACATGATATTTAAGGAGCAGAGAATATTGATTTAGTGAAGGAAGGTAGAGCTTAGAGCTTTTAACAAACAATTGCAACTTTCCACTGATGGATATAGAAAGTACATTCTGTTAATTAACACTTACTATCACTGATTGGCACGTAAGAATGCTTGTGGCCCATGGCAGCTTCCCTTCTGTGCTTTGTGTCCCCTCATACAGAGGTATCTATGCCTTTACAGCAGAGATGAACCCGCTCATCCCACTCTGCAATCCTCTGTGGAGACAGGGCATTCCTACAGTTCAGTGCATAATATGTAGGTAGGATGGGCGCTGCTCCTCTCTGCTTCTGTCATGATCCTTACCAGTTGTTTATCTTCCAATGAAACTGAGTTTCATTCATAGCTACTGCAGTCTGTTAGCAGGCATTGGTAACTGACCTTTGTAAAACTGACCCAGGTCAATCCACACCTGGCTCCATAATACCCTTAGTGCCCTGTTATGCCAATATTGTCACATTGGGATAAATAATGTTAAATCTTGTTTCTCAAACATGAGAAGTCAGAATTTTGTTGTAATCTGTGACCTATACTGCAGTTATTGCCTTGCTTGTACTTGTACCTTTACTTGCTGAAATTGAGGCAATGAAACAGCTTACATAAAAATAAACATCGGCCAAAAAATTAAAGCCTTTAACTTTGCTAGTCACTGTGATCTTTTTGCTAATACTGGGGCAGCATTTTAGAAGTCAATAATTTGTTAAAGAAAAGCTGCAATCTCATTTAAATGATTGCATTATTTGCATAACTGAAAATCCTTGTCCTGTATCTGGTCATCTGGCTCAACCTTGCACAAGGTTTAGCTTTAAGTTAGATGAAAGCAAGGACTTTCAGCTTTTTAGCTTCCCGCAGTTAAATTCTGTAAATATTAATTCTAGGTCTTGCTTTAAGAAGCACAATTATAATCATTGAATCTAGATGTGAGTTTCAGCCATTTCTTTCTGGGTGTAGTTTTTACACAGCCAACCTGCATGTTTGTGTGCAAAACTGGCCTTGTTTATTTTAAGCCCTACTTCTGCCTACCTACTTAAAATGCTGCCTCAGAAAGGAATTTAATAATGTCCAGTGGGGACAGGAGAAGAATTCTACCTTAGACTGCAAAGACATACACAAGTTACATGTTAGGAAAATTTTCCTAATTGTAATGATAGATAAGCGTGGGAGTAGATTGCCAAGAGAAATCACTTCACTGGACATTTTCAAGAAAAGGGTAGAAAATGTGTCGGGACAAATTTAGGTATTACTGATCCTGCTTTAGGGTAGAAGGAGGGACCAAATGACCATGAGAAGACCCCTCCAGACCTATATTTTATGATTCTGTCTGTCTTTCCCAGGCTGTTGAATATACCCACTATCACTGTTCCTGCTTCCTTTTCTTATTTTTTAAATACACAAAATACAGTTCTCATCAGGACCAAATTATTCCTGAAGGCCCGCTGTTGAATACTAAATATAGATAGCCCACCCACAACAGTGCTGCACAATATTTTCATGTATTTTAAATGTTATTTCATTGCTGGCGTTTTGGAACTATTTTCTGACTGCTGCCAGCCACACCATGCTTGACTCTCGGTATGTGATCTTGTGCTATCTGGTTTAGTTTGCTAAGGGGAGCTCAGCTGATGTATTAAATCTGCCATGCAGAAAATTCATAGGCATAAAAAGAGATGTGCATCTGCACAAAATTCAGTCTGCAGTCCTTACTGTCCAACATAACAAGACAAGCAAACAGGCAACAATAATTATGTTAATTATTCATAAGAATTTTCTGTTTTGATCAGCATGAAGTGCAGTGCTCCTTCACTGTGAAATGCTGGAGCTCTTTTAGATTAAAATTGGAAAGAATTAAAATAGAGTATTTCGCTTTAGTTTTAATGTGAAACTACAAGACAAACAGTGCAGACATGCTTTGGGATCTGTTAATTTGCATCACATTAGGGTGAGAGAGAGACATGAAAGTGAGTAATTGTTCTGCCCTTACAAATAAAAGATACTATTAATATCCAAGTCATGTTGATGCTCAGTCATTTGTTTCTTGTATTTTCTTGTGTTTGTATTACTGCTAAGATGGAGTAACTTTCAACTTATTTTAGGAATTCTCTGCTGGCTTGGGTGCAGTATAGGATGAAGGTTAGGGGCAGGGGGCAGCAAAGAAAGTGAACAGTCCCTAGTAGCTGAAGTGCTGAAGTAGGGCAGCATCAAATACCACTCTGCTCCCAGTGACACATGTTAATGAAAGTTCATCTGAAGAGATTTGACTTTTTAAAATCTCCTCCCCTCCTAATGAAGTTATAGATCTTTTCAGGAGGGGAGCAATGAGGCAAAATCCTTAAAGACTTTCTTAAATTGTGCCTCTTTCTTATTCATTGCACATCACAAAGATAGAGAACCATTATAGGATTGCTACTTGTGATATTTGCTGATGTGAAAAAAAAAAAAAAAAAAAAAAAATTGTGGAAAGCACCTTTGCAGCAGCTGTGGAGTTCCTGTGACAGATTTCTGTCATTGCATCTGTCACTGAGTCGCACAACAATTTCCTGTTCCCCTCCAGAAAGTCTGTGCTACCTGTCCAGGCTGCACCCCAGCTTCCCCAGCAGTTTTGCCTGCAGCAAGCCCAGGGACTGCAGCAAGCACTAACTGGTTTTGTCAGCCCCGAATGCCAGCAGCCACTTCCAGAGCACCCAAATTCTTCCCTTCATTTAAGTGACGTTGGGGTGGCAGCTATGCTTGGGATGTGTCTGTGCAGTTCTGCACTGTGACAGTGATGGATCATGCTGAAGGCAAGCTCAGGAGCTTTCAGGACTAGTATATAAATCTCTCTTGTTTTATATCTGACAATTGTCATTGCAAATCTGTGCTAAACCTTCATTACGCTACAGTTGAAAGGAAACCTTGGAAAACTTTTGGAAGGTAGTACTCCTTGGGCTAGTCCTAAAATTTTTCAAAGTTATTATGGATTACTTTTACCACATCAAAATAGGCAGTACAGATATTTCTTAAAAATCTCCTTTGTAATAATTAGTATTTCTTACTGTCTACATAATGAAAATTGTAAAATATACTAGAAAGGAAAATAATAAAAGGTTCTTATTTATTGTTTTTACACTTTGTTTTACGAAACATAAAACTGCTGCTTTGCTTTTATCACATTTAGACAAATAATTTGGGTCTGAACTTTGCATAAATCTCAAAACCAAGGTTATGTAGAATGATAGAATCATAGAATGGTCCGGGTTGGAAGACACCTTAAATATTATCCAGTTTCAACCTCCCTGCTGTGTGCAGGGACACCTCCCACTAGACCAGGTTGCTCAAAGCCTCATCCAGCCTGGCCTTGAACACTTCCAGGGATGGGGCAGCCACAACTTCTCTGGGCAACCTGTTCCAGTGCCTCACCACCCTCACAGGAAAGATTTTCTTCTTAATATCTAATATAAATCTGCCCTCTTTTACTTTAAAACTGTTACCCCTTGTCCTATCACTACATGCCCTTGTAAAAAGTCCTTTTGCAGCTTTATTTTTAGACCCCTTTAGATACTGGAAGGGTGCTCTAAGATCTCCCTGGAGTCTTCTCTTTTCCAGGCTGAACAACCCCAACTCTCTCAGCCTATCATCATAGAAGTGCTCTGACCCTCTGATCATCTTTGTGGTCTTCCTCTGGACTTGCTCCAACAGGTCTATGTCTTTCTTATATTGGGAGTCCAAGAGCTGGACACAGTACACCAGGTGGAGTCATGACAACTGAGTCATGACTTCATCTCATAATACTTATGTTTGTATCAGTGATAGCAATTATATTTACAACAGCTGGAATTTGGAAGGGTGGCAATTTCTGACTTTGAAAAGGTCTTTTTTCCTTATTCTGCTAGGGTGTAGCCAACCTGTTATTCAACCATCCTTGTGAAGTTGTAGTCAAAGATGTTAGAAATCTCAGAAACTTTGGAACTGACTAGTCAATGGGGTCCAATCTAATTGTCTACCCATGTATTTCAGACTGGTGCAGGATCTCCTGGACTCATCTCAGTCATATGGCTGAAGAGCTGTGAGACAAGAAGCTTTTGGCAGAAATTTCTTGCTCAGACTTGTTTGAAATACTAGTGAGTCATCAGCCTGTGCCACTGCAGTTGTTCAGTCATTTACTGTTGGGTAGAATGTAATTTCTGGCAGAGCAGTAACTCTCCATCTACTAGTTCCCCACCACCACCCCCTACTTAAAGATCATTTGATTTGGGGCACAAATTAATTGCTGATTACCTGTGATGAACAAATTGGAATTGAGAGGAAGTGGATGATGCCTTATTCAAATAAGGTGTTAGACTGGCAGTGACTAGAATGAATGCCTGCGCTATGTCACTGTTTCTGGTGTCCTTTTCTCTTTTTTCTTTTTCTTTTTTAAGTGGTTCCTTAATATTCCTACACAATAATCCCTAATACTTAGCTAAGTATCCTGTCTCCATTAAAAGAGCCAAGACTTGCATGAAGATCCACATCTAGAGTCACTGTGCCTTCACACAGTAACAAAATGACCTTCTATCAACTATTTCTATATTTCCACCTTCCCGATGCTTACTTTAGTTCTTTTTTTAGTGAATTTCACACCTTTGAAAATAATGAGTGAAGCATTCTCTACTATTTTCATTTATTATAGCCCTGATGCTAACAAAGTCTTCTGCTAGGTTTTTCATCAGTGGTCATTTCATTACTATCCTTTTTCACTAGTCCTGTTACTAATTTCAACCTTGTGAGTTTTTCACAGTTCTTTTATCCCACAGTTTCTAGTCCCAACTAGAGTCTGTCAGTTGCTAGCACTCCTGGATCCTTCTCTCTGCATCCTTTTCTCTCTTGGGAGGCATGCAGCTTGTGTTGCAAAATGGCTATGCCTTCCTTCATTTTAGTGCTCCATTGCTGCCACAATACACATGGTGGTTTGTTGCGTTCAGTCATCCTCCAAGCTATCTTTGGAGTGATTTCCTGGGCAATTGGGTTTGCTCCCTGATCTAATTCTCTGGACAGAAGTTGCCATGGTGGCTCATGACCACAGCCTGGCAGCCGAGGTGCCCTTGCCATCAGCTAGAGGCCAGGCAGCCCTTGCACACTGATCCCTGTGCAAACACGCGTGAATGCCAAGGAGGCTTTATCCTATCAGCTCTAATTGTCCCTTCTCCAGAGAAGTTAATCAGATTCGTTATACCTCTGTGATAACTGCGGTATCCGCCTGAGTGTTTTGCCTCTGGCAGAAGATTGACAAGCCCTCGTTTTCCATTGAAATCGCATGTTATGACTGCATTTCCTTCCCCTGTTCTTGGAATCAGTATGTCCCTGTAATGGTAGTTTGTTATTTAATGTAACTAGTTCCCTTAAGGGCAACAGCCCAAAGAATAGTAAAATAATCCATTTGAAGGTCATAGGAACATTGAATCACCTGAACAGCTGTCTCTTTAAAAACAGGGCTGTAGTTTGATGTCAGTGTTGCAGGGATTCTTCATCTTCTGAATATGGTTTTAGATTATGTGTTTTATTTTAGGTGCCTTCCTTAAACTCAGTACATAATAAACAATAATAAATAATACTAGAGGGAGAATCTTTATTTTTAAAGAAGAGGATGGAATAAAATTGACCGGTTAAATAATACTTAAAACACTTCTGTGATGCTTATTTGCAAACCTGTTTTACAGTATTTTAAATTATCAAGAGTTTTAAAAATCTACTCGCTTATCATAAATACAATATTTATATTTTTAGAGAAGAAAAGTAAAATTAGTCCTTTTTTTTTGTAGCCAGAACCAGTTACAAGATAACTTCTCAGCTGAGCCTTACAGGTTTTATTGTATTATCTTATATTTCACAATTACAGTGTTTCTATCATGGGCAGCATGGAAGCCAACCAGAATAGGAAGGTTAGATCTGATCCAGATTAGATCCAAGATGAATTTAGCTACCCACAGCCCCTAGTACAGGCCTGAGATACCCACTGGGAGGGCATCCTGCTCCCTGGGGAGGTATGCACTCTACTCAAAATCATCACAGTTTTAGTTTGTTTTTTTTTTCCTGAAGGCACAGGACTTAATAGGAATAAGGAAAAATGATTGTCAACTGTTTCTCTGAAAGTCCTTGGGAATACTATGCAATTGGAATCCGAGTCCTCAGTACTGGATTCTGCAGTGGGTTGTTTACAAGTCTCAAGTGTAGTATTTAAAATCCAAGCTATGGAGTGCTTTTTCTCCCCCCTGACATAAAAAGTTTTAAATATCAGCCTCCTACCCAGCACAATGGGATGATAACCTCTGCCATAAATTAATCAAGCTGCTTGTTAAAAACATTATCTTGCCACTGTTCTTCTAAGTTCCTTTGAATTCAGACAAATTTAACAGCTTTCTCTTCCATAAAATGATACAGTAAGGTTAATTATAGTTCAGGAGCACTCTAAGGTATGATTTGGCTGCTTGGTGTTTCTCAGGTCTAAAAAGAGCGTGAGGGGTGCACCTGGCACAAGCGCCTGGCTCGTGTTGTTCCCGTAGGGAAGAGGAGGATCATTTGAGTGATTAAAATGAAGGACTTAAAATGCAAAACTCTCAGGTGTGGTGCTCCTTTTCCTGCCAGAGGTTAGCAGGATGGCAGCAGAGGCTGGCCCCCACATCTATGTGTAGGTGGCTGTAGCAGGTAGGCTGTGGCCTCGGGAGCCAGGGCTGAGGAAAGAGTGCTGGGCGCCCCACCACTGCCACTCCCTGCCTGGCCTCTTCCCAGCTGTGGATATCAATGTGCCTCCAGCTCTGGGTAAAAAAGGGATAATAACACCCACCTCCTGCACATGGGGATGTCACGAGGATTGATTCATTACAGTTAGTACAGCAATTACGGAACCTACAAAAGAGGCTGCAGAAATGATAGTACAGTCATCATTAGTCATTGCCCCCTTGCTCTTAGCTCCTGTTTTGTGCTCCTGAAACAAGACTTACAGCAGCATTTCCTTGTGCTCACTGAGATGCCTGGGAAGAGTCTCACCATGTTGCACTAGCAGTGAGGCGCAGCATGGGCAAGAAGTTAAATCATCCTCATGCTTCCCTGCTGGAGGAAGAGATGCAGAGGCTGGCGAGACCTCAGCCAGGGACAAAAGGGTCAGTTCTTGTAGTTCCTCTTCAACTGTGCTTCCCACTCGCATCCTGCTGCCAGGATGTTTTCTCCAGACTTTCCACTTGCTGTACATATTTCTTCTCCCTGTGATGTGTGAAAGCCTGAAGGGGAGCACACTGTTTCTAGGAGTAACAGTAGCTCATGTTGCATTTTGCTGTGTCTGTTGAAATTCATAGCTACAATCCTCTCCTATCTTGACACACCTCCCCCTCTCTTACCACCATGCGTTCCACACCCATTGCTAACATATGTCTGAGAGTTGGTTCAGATACTTTCACAGGGGGTAGATGGTAGATAGGTATTTTTCCCTACAGTCTTACCTCTCCTCTTCCCTCTATGCCCTGCCTACGTAGAATAATCCATGGCTACCCGCTCACGTCTCTATAAATTTTCTTCATATTTGTTACCCTTCACACTATAGCAGAAAGGAGTCTTAAAATGCCCTTGGGGTTTTTTTTGTTGTTTTTGTGGTTTCTTTTCCCATAGGGAAAGCCTTCAAAGCTCAGAAAAGATATTTTAATGTAGCTCAGAGTCTGAGCTGCCATGGTATGTGCTGCAGAGAAGCAAAGCTCACCATGCATGCTAAAAATCGGAGTCTGGCTGAGTGGAGGGAGTTCCCACTGTATGCTGTGTGCATGCCTATTCCTGGAAAACCTGTTAATGTTCTGATGAAAAGCCATTTGGAAGGCTGTGAGAAACACTTGTCTCTGTTATTATCTCCTTATTTCTCTTCTTAGCTGAGGGTAGACAGCAGCACCAATGGTCCCATACTGATGGCAGCCTAATTGCCCACCAAGAGCCTGGTGCTGCCAGGGACAGTAAAACCCATGTGAGATACTAGTGGAGCATTTTTCTACTTATATCCAAGATCTTATGGTACTCACAACAGAGAATATTATCCATGAGTTTGCCACAGTTTTCTTATGAGGAATATGGATCCATTTTCTTCTGCTGAAGTTGAACAAATCTTGATTTGTTCCTCTTTGGAAGGACAGGACTGAACCCATTAACTTGAGAAGAATTTGTCTAAGTTGAGGAAAAAAACATGACTCAAAGTTTCCCATTGACAGACTTTCAGAAAAACTCCAAGATTTGACTTGCTAAACCTCTAGCAGTTACCTATCTAATTAATTATTTGCTTGTCTTTAAATAAAAATGACTTTTTAATCTTATTTAGCATTTTCCTGTTACTGAATATCTTCTTATTAGTGAGTAGTGAATAGCTATACACACAAAAATCTTCCTTCACATATCCAAATTGCTTCCTTCCTTGTATAAATGGATATTTAGCATAGCTGTCTGTAGTGAAAGGAGCAAGATTGCTAATACAGCCATTAAGAGCATATTCTTGGTTTGTGCTTTCTTTTGGTTTCTACTTCCAAATGGCTTTATTCTTAAAGAATACGTAAGTAATGTTAAGCAAGTTACCAGGTTCTGGAAGGAAGGAAAATTCCTTTTTCAACCCCAGTGCTGACCTGCCCTTTCAAGTCACCAAGAAAAATACTTTCATCCATGAAAAGTACATAAAAAAGCTTTAAATCTTAACATTTTTGTAATGATATGCTGAATGCTCAGAAAGCAAATTGCCCTACGAATCCTAATTAATTGGAAATCAGGTCCACAACTCATCTGGGCTATGAAAATTAGAATATATTCTAAGATACAGTAGATGTGCAATGTCTTTTTTATAGGCTTTTTGTTTCTTGAGTCCTTGAACTTTGTGTTTGTGTGCGGCCTTCACCAACTGTGAAAATTCAAGGTTTTTTTTCCTTTAACTGGAAAGGTTTTGGAAGCCTCATGAGATGAGTTTTAAGAAAAACATAATGCATTGCAGAAGCGTAATAAATAGCAATCACTGGCAGTACTAGATTATTCCTCCCTCTAGCGGATGACTGGCTCCAGAGAGGATAAATGGAGCTCTTTATTAACATCTCAAGGATTTATTCCATTAGTTTCGCTACTGGGGACTTACTTTTTTCAGACTAGCACGCTCCAGCTCCTTGCCTGCTTGGTAATCCATGGTGCCTCTGTGCACATGTCCATGAGTATGTTACATGATAAGTCTTTCAGTTTTTCGAGGCCACTTCTCTACAGTGTTCTCAAGCTTTCCCAGTCCCTTCTGTTCATTTCATTACATTATTTTCAGTAGTAGTCATGTAAAGAAGGTCGCACCACTTCTATTGCTTTTCTCTGTGGTTCCACATAGAACATTACATCAAATCCAGGTAATTTATCGCAGCTGATCTCTGACGTACACTGGACTGAAAAAAGTGATGAATTTGAGGCAGTTTTGTTTGTCTAATCATGTTGCAATTGCAGTACTGGGAACTGTGGACAAAGAGCAGGGTATTAGTGCTTCCTCCTTCTACTTGGATGTGTCAGTGCATGCCCATACACCCGTGGGCAGCTCAGGCATGTTCATGACACTGAGACCAAACACATTCCTCTGTAGATAGTTCAGGAAAACATAAAAGTGTTGCAGAACTGGGATGTACCACTTAATTTTGCCTAGCAGCAGCTCTTATCTACTTAGTCAGAGGGACAAAATTCAGTGAGTTAACAAATTGGCCCTTACCTGGCACATCACAGAAGAAACCAGAGTCCCAGGATGCTGATCAGACCTTCAAAGGGCACCCTGTGCGTCCTGCCTGCAGGAAAAGATGCTGATGTTCTGACATCATCAGACAGATCTCCTCCTTGTTTCTCCTGACAATAAGAAATGGATTAATATATTATCATAATTACTGTTTGCTTAGTCAAGGTGACAAAAAATCTGAACAGTTAAAATAGCAGCTACAGGTACAACAGGTACAGATGAAGAGGCCATCTAAGGAATAGGATACTTACTCATGTGACTCAAATTATGTAACTTCAGGGCAAAATTGCAGCCCCCCCCAAGAGGCTTGAGAAAGTAATATAGGTTTCATTACGCTTGGCTTAAAATTGACATTTTAGACATTAAATTTTTTCATAGCTCACTGAAGTTTTATTAGGCTGGAGATCTTTTCAAGGAGTTCTGTCTTACCTCTGCAAAACCATTGACTTGAGATGATATCATAAATCACCATCCATAGATAATAATGGTTTTAATCAAAAAATGCATGTCTTCTAAAGTACCTTTTGACCATCACACCAAACGCCCTTTATTAACCAGCTATTCCACTTTATATACAGTATCTGTCTCTGGGGCTAAAGTTTATTGTTTCAGTCATTCTGTCACCTTTGCCTCTAGTAATATAATAAAAATATGGTGCTACTCTTCTCTTCCATCAAAGACCTTCAGTTGTGTTTGCTAACTTTAATTGACCATCACAAATCCACCTAAGAAGTGCTTCAGGGAAGTATCGGCATACCAGTTTGCTGGGCCCAAGGGTTTTTATGATTTCTTCAGGCTGCACAGCAAATGTCTGTCAGCACTGTAATCCAAACCCATGAGCCACAGTCCATTGCCCATGATTTTAAATGCCAGATAGAAGTTATTTGTCCAGCAAATTTTAGAGTTTATCTACACGCACACACTTCTTTTTTTTCTCTTATGGTGTTTTAATCAAAAACCTAGATACCCAGATATTTTCATCTTCTGACTAGGACGGAAAGCCATCTTCAGCTTCGCCATGTATCCTGTTCATTATGTTTTGAACAGTCGTTCACTGGCACTTGGTTGGCCTATGATTTATACAGGATGGACTGCACACTATTAATCAGTCCTCGGTAAGGAACCAGATTTATTCTTTTCCCTATGCAAACACAGAAGTTTGTGCACCTTTTTTTCTTTCTCATCTGACATTGCCGGGGTTTTTTTGCTTTATTTTTTCATTGGAAAAGAGCAGTGTCCCAGTTCAGTAAAGCATATATTTCAATTCTGATAAATTCAAGTAAGCATTTGGAAATACTTAAGAATGCCTACTATTCCAGGACAAGAGGCCAGCTGACTTTCTTTTGAGTTAAAGGCTTTTTTTTTTCCTTTAAAATAAGGTGCAAAACCCCTTTGAAGATCCTCAACCCTGAAAAGCATCCACTTTTCAGAAATCATTTTTACATCAACATTGTCTCTATCTAAATCATTGTACTTGAAACTAGCAGCATGATAAATTACGTAATAATCCTGCCTGACAAATTTGATGACCTTTTACAATACTGACACAAACTTGGTGGACAAAGGCAGGGCAACAGATGTCATCTTCCTGGACTTATGCAAAGCATTCAACACTGTCCCACATGACATCCTAGTCTCCAAATTGGAAAGTCATGGCTTTGATAGATGGACCGCTCACTGGATAAGGAACTGGCTGGATGTCTGCACTCAAAGGGTTGTGGTCAACGGCTCAATGTCCAAGTGGCGGACAGTGACGAGTGGTGTCCCACAAGGGTCAGTACTGGGACCCGTGCTATTTAACATCTTTATCGGAGACATGGACAGTGGGATTGAATGCACCCTCAGCAAGTTTGCCGATGGCACCAAGGTTGGTGGTGCAGTCGACACGCTGGAGGGAAGGGATGCCATCTAGAGGGACCTGGACATGCTTGAGAGGTGGACTAATGCAAATGGCATGAAGTTCAACCAAGCCAAGTGCA
>VZRU01008944.1:164216-181505 GCA_013398155.1 Pedionomus torquatus | reverse complement strand
GGTGAGGCACTGGAACAGGTTGCCCAGAGAAGTTGTGGATGCCCCATCCCTGGAAGTATTTAAGGCCAGGCTGGATGGGGCTTTGAGCAACCTGGTTTAGTGGGAGGTGTCCCTGCCCATGGCAGGGTGGTTGGAACTCGATGATCTTCAAGGTCCCTTCCAACTCTAACCATTCTATGATTCTATGATTCTGTAACCCTTTCTCCATTCTGTTAATCTCACACCAAAATGTTTCATGGTATTTCTTTCTCATGGGATTAAAAAATACCCATTTTAATTTCATAGGAAAAAAAAAAAAAGAAATCAACAAATTCTTTTCAGTCCCAAGATGGTTCTGGCACTAATATCATTATTATGAATGCTTCTCAAGACATTTTTTTCCTTTGTTCACTCCTAGTCCAAAATATAATTATTTCTGGTTTATCAGGATTCGTTTTATAAAAGCTTGATCCTTTGATAGACTGTAATACAGAAGTCATCTGTTTTTTTAAAAAGATAAAAAAATGAAAAATGTGTGTTAAGCAGAATTTTACATCTTTTGAGCAAACTTCTACTTATCAGAAAAGTCTCTGGTATGACAGGAGAAGTGGTTTTATCTTAGTCAGTGGGAACTCCATTTGAAAGATTTCCCCGAAAGTTGGCACTTTTTTTGTTGGTTTTATTTTTTATTTTTTTTAGTTAGGAAGTAATGGCTGCAAGTCATGTCTAAGCTCCATGCTACACTTACAAACACAGCTCGAGGAACTGCCTGTAGAGTTACACAGGAGGTCACTGCTCTGTCTTCTTACACCCCTCTCAACTCCTGTGCCACCAGGAGTAGCTTGGACTTTAAGTCACCATCTAACCAGTGTCTGCAGAGAATCAAAATGCAGCCAGTTAGAAGCACTTAGAAGAAAAAGCAGTCCTCCCTTCAGGCCCTTCAAACTGCTTAGTGTTCTTCAAATACAAACCTGCTAAAATAGAGGATACTGAAGTAGCCACTTAGTAAGAGTGCACTTATGATCTTCCAAAATTAACCCAGTAGAGAAAATTCACAGTCACCACCAGCACATATTATGGCCCAGGTCAGCAATTTGCAGGTGTTATCAAGAAAATAATGTTTGCCCACAGTGGGTGAGATATTAGGAGGTTTTTGTCACATAACATGCTCAGCCCTGTATTGACTCTTGCTTTCTCAGGCATTCATTTGGAGGTAGTGCTGTTACTCAGAGATGTAAGAAGGTGAGCTCAGCCCCTTAGCTTAGTTGGACTTGGGATTTTTCCCTTCTCCCTTACAGAGTTGCGAGCCTACCCTCTTCATTGCTTTAAAATGTGCTTGATTTTCAGAGTTCTCCAAATGCTTGGTTTGTGTTTCACATCTGTACAACTGGTGTTGAATCTGCGCTTTTTTTTGTCAGTAGGTAGGTATAACTTTTGAAATGGCAGAAGACTGAATAGGAAGTGGAAAAATGCTACATGTGGAAAAGGCATTTTTGGAAAATGCAGGTGGCTGTTTATTCATGTGAAGGTTTGGGAGTAATGGAGTTGACTTGCAAAACTGAAATGTGTTCCTAATCTCGCTGGGAGATGTTTATACAGATCTAGCCTGGATGTTTGGAAATGTCTTTCTGAACTAGGTGGCTCAGAAGGAGGCATGTGGCAGGGCTCGCAGGCTCAGGGCCATGCAGTGTGGGGGTGACCATCACCTGGTTTCAGGTCCACGTGGAGTTGAGGACACTGAACACTGAAAATGCTTTGCAATTCGTCAAGAAAAATTGCTTTTAAATAAACAGTGCAATGACATTCAACAGCAAATATGGTTTTAGTGTTTACTGGAAAACATTATTTGTAGATAAATACTGGCCAATATTGTAACTTGGAGTAACACAGGAGGACTTTCAGTTACGGGAAGCCTGCCCAGAAGATGCCTTTTAGCTGCACTGGAGCGTTATCCTCCCACTCCCGGGAGCAAGCCAGAGCTCCTGCATAAATCGTGGTGCTAAGCAGGGAGGGCTGGTTGTACAGCCAGCTCAGCACACGGCTGGGTGACATTCCTGAAAAGTAACTGCTTTCCTCCTGCGGTTTGGCAGAGCGCTGTAGTAATTCTTGGGTTTTCCTTCTGACAGATTTAATCGAATTTTTAATGTATGAGTGTGGGAATCTTAAATTAAGCAGGTAAAGTCTAAATTTGTGGAGATTGTGACTTTTGTAGAAAGGCACAAGAACTGCAACAGGGAGTATCGTGATCCCCGATACCCTGAGGCTAAAATAGGAAAAAGGCTGTCTGTCAGTATTTTGAGTAGTAGTAAGTTTAATATTAATATAAGCTGAGACTCAAACTTCAATGCATCAGGAAGTGCAGATCCGCAGATGTTTGAGAGGATGTTTTGAGTGTGTTACCGGACATCCAAGAGGAAGAAAATGACAGTGTGATTTGATTCATTTATAATAATAGCAGCAATTACAGAAGTCATGGTGAAGTAGTCCATGTCCAATGCCAAAAGCCGTGCCTGAGCTCATTCACTACAACTATTTGGCTTTGGCCATCCAGCCATTTTTTTATCCAGTGAAGAGTACTCCCATCCAAGTCATGAGCGGCCAGGTTCTCCAAGAGACTGTTATGGGAAATGGTATCAGAGGGTTTACTAAAGCTCAAGTGAACAACATCCACGGCCTTTTTCTTGCCATAGGAAATCAAGTTAGTAAAGCAAGACTTGCCTTTTGTAAACCCCTGCTGACTGGCCCTGATCACTTGGTTGTCCTGTACATGCTGTGATAGTATTTGAGATTATCTGCTCCATAATCTTCCCAGATACCAAGGTCAGACTGACAGGCCTGTAGTTCCCTGGATCCTACTTCTGGCCCTTCTTGTAGATGGACATTACATTTACTAACCTCCAGTCAACTGAAACCTCCCCAGTTTGCCAGGACTGATGATAAATGATGGAAAATAGCTTGGTGAGAACTTTTACAAGCTCCCTTTACCCTTGGGTGAATCCCATCTGGCCCCATAGATTTGTGTGTGTCTAAGTGGTGTAGCAGCTCAGTAATCACTGAAATAACCAAGAGCATAACATAATGTGGGATGAGATGGGTGAGCCTGACCTTTCTGAGGGAAACTGAAGGAGTGCCTTCTGCGGGAAGGAGGATTTGACTTTTGTGCCAGCAAAGAGAGAGTTCATCAAAGCAGGGGAGGAGGGCTTTAATAGGGAGAGCACCAAAGAATATATCCTCATCCCAACATGAGCCAAAGGGCTCCACGCAGGGCTGCAGGCATGGATGACCTGCTCAGGCCCTCCAGCAGCATTTTTCTTAGTGCTATACCTGACAGAGGCCAAGAGCTTTTTCAGTTTACAGAATCACAGAATGTTATGGGGTTGGAAGTGGACCTCTGGAGAACATCTAGTCCAGACACCCTGCCAAAAACAGGGCAGGGCTCCTCCTAGAGCAGCTTGCGCAGAAACTTGTCCAGGCAGGTTTTGAATGTCTCCAGAGATGGAGACTCTACCACCTCTCTGGGTAGCCTGTTAGAAAAATATCTCTCTCTTGGTGAGCAGCACTTGTTCCTGGGATTATTAGTGCCAGTCCAAAGGAAATTCATGCTGGAAAAGGCAAGAGCCTTGTGTCGTACATTTGGTCTAGGCTCAGAATTCTTTTCCTCAAGGGTCTCCAAAAACTCTTCTAAGCAGGTACTCAGAAGGATTTGCAATAGGGGCCATGAAGGCCCACAGTTTTTCTCAGAGGGTCTTTTAAGGAGAAAGCTACTCTTCTCAAACTGGGCACTCTTGATGATACTGTATCTTATCCTGCTAGGTGTGACAAGAAAGGATGCATTTCTCTTCTAGTGTAAACAAAAATTACATGGTATTGTACAGAAATGGCTTACCCTGGCATCACTGGGTTGAGCTGGTCATCTGGGCTGAGTCACTTCTGTGCTTCAGCATCTCTTTTCACTCTCCAGGGTGGAACAGAAGAGCACTCAGAACTATTCCACACACACACACGGGAATCAGCACCAGCATGTAGACCAGATTTCTGGTTAAAGGGAATTGTATAATGTCTGTCTGTATCATCTTCCATCTGCTTCTCTTACCAACTCAATTGCATGTGGCATTATGTGCCCCTTCCATGCTGTGCTCTGTTCTTTCACCGTCCAGAAAGCAGAAAGGAGATACAGCACATCAATGGCAAGGGAAAAGTTCCTTCACTTCATTAGCTTGTATTTTTTTTGATTGCACACAGCACCTGAGAAGATCTTTGAAGAAAAAGGGAAGCTTTGTTTTAATATCTCTGTGAATTTTTATGCAGTAACATAAACAACTTTAACACTATAACACTTATTAAGAGCTAAAGATGCTCTGGAAAGGTGGTCATACAACCTCAGCACCAACACAGCCCAGAAAGAGATAAAACAACCCAATGATTCTGTGTCTTTTGAGAGAGGGAAGCAGGTTTGTAATAAAATCACAAAGTGGTTTCATGACTGATTCTGAAGCTGGCAGTAGCCAGGCATGAAGAGTTTTAAAAGAGACTAGGGTTTTTACAAGTATTTGCTACTAAAATTGTTGATCCAGTTCATACTGCCTTCTTTCAAAGAAGCAGGAGCTGTCTGGCAGGTCACCATGTGCTTGCTCAATAAACTCACAACAGCTAGAGACAGACATGTTAGAGAGTTGTATGACACCAAACTGTGTACTCTTCTGGATTTTTAATTTTTTTTAAGTGCTTTCCTCTGCAGCCCTACAAGAATCTGTAAAATCAAGTAGAGAGACAAATACACTGTGCTGCAATTTCTGCCGCTTCTTACCCTGTGACACTGGCATGTCCTGCATGGCCTTGTGGTATATGTTGGCTGGTCCATGCAGTGAGGACGATTTGTAGTCTGATCTATGAAATCTTTTATAACGCAAAAGGAAGCAGGTGCCAGTTTTGTGCTGATAACATTGAATCGCTCTTCAGCAGATGAGCTTTTTCTGGTTGCCTCCAAGTTTCAGCTTTTTCTTTCTCACACTTGGATGTTTAGCAACACATTAAGGACTTGAAGAGAGGTTTTATTATTTGTGGTGTTTTTAGCTTCAGGGTAGAAAATCCCCATGAGGAAGTTCACTTGATTATATACAAAACCAGAAAATATCTTCAAAACCCGGGAAAATCCCTGGTGAGGGGGAAGAATGCTCAAAACTGTTTATGTGCAGTCTTCATCTCCATCAGTAGCATGACAGATTTGTGTTCTCCACACTGAAAAAGCAGCAGAACATAGGTGTCAAAATGATAAATTGCCCCAGCCTGGTGACCCATATCATGACTGGGATCAGACAGATGCACTTGAATGACTTTGTACTGTGCATGTTCCTCCCTGATGTCCTTCAGTGTTTGCCTTGTATCAAACTGCACAGGAACATTCTACCTTCTAGCAACACTAAAATGCAAATAAAATTAGGCACAGAAACGTATGTTGTATGTGCCCACCAGCCACACCAGAGGCGAAACATTCGCCTGGGATAATTAAGCCCTGGGGAGCTAAGCTGTCCTTTGTAGGTTACAAAAATGAAAGCTGGTGTATTTAGCAATAGTGGTGGATTTCAGGTTTATTTTTTCTTGGTTTTGGTTTGTGTGTAGTGTGGTGTTGGAGGCTCTCTGTTTGTTTGAAGGCAAATTTTAGCACTCTGCTGGTGTCCAGAAGTATTCAGGACGTGTTTCTGGACTTTCACTTTATTCTGCTTTGTCATTTTCTGTTGGCATAGCACATCTGGCACAACATTGAGCTTTGTGCTATGAATCTGAATGCTGAATGTGCAGAAGACAATACAGTCCTAGGACTATTTTTCATTGTAACGCTTTTTTATATTGTGTCTGGCCTGAAGGGGAAAGAAAGAAAGCAGCCATTGTCAGTCTTGTCTCTCCCTTTTTTCATTCAGAAATGAAACAGAATAAATGAAAGTGTTTTTCATAAAGAGCACATATATGACTGAGAGCATTGTGCTTTCCTAAATCAAAAGTAAAACTTTGAAACTAAACTTTCCTGTTCTTGTAAATCACTGTTGTCTACCTTCTCTTTGGCATTTGAAAGCCATTTTGAAAGCAAAGGAACTCTTCAAGGAATATATTCAAAGCTATTTCACTTTTAATCTACTAACACTGCATTTGAAATCCTTTAATATACATTTGAATTAATTAAATTATGGCCAGCGTATACAAGTCAGAAATGACAAGCCAGTCTAGCTTTCCTCCCCCCTTCATTTACCCTGCGGACCATCAGCTGCGCCTGGCCCCTCCTGTGCTTGCCTATTCTGACCAGCTCCTTACTTTGCAAATAGTCAATTAAGCAAATTAGGGACAAAATGTGTTTCCATCTAAATTAGGACTGTGTAAGTACAAACACAACAAAAGTGTCTCTTAAAATACATGTTGCAACAGTGATGGGGTTGGTTAGATGTGTGTATTTTAAATCTTGTCATTTCTTTAGCTGGATGAAAACAGGAGAATCAGCCTCAGTATGTCTGAAAGGTACAGAGTAGAAAGCAAAGGGCTGTATGCAAAGGTATCTTAAAGATTTCCTTTGACTTCCTACATGATCTTCCATTTTAGATGCATCACTAAAATGCATTTTCTGTTTAGATGAACACTTTCTTGCCTCTCAGAGCACTGCACAGGCTTTCAGTAGCTTTTTGCCCTCACAGACAGGATACCTCATTCTTCCCTGAGGCACAACTTGGACCAGAGATGCTCGCCTTCCTTTACTGAGGAGAGCCTTTATTTCTCTGCCTGGACTTGGTGCACTCCATTTTCACACACCTCAGAACAGGGCTGGCTCCTTTTCTGGTCAATCCCCTTGGGACACCTGTGACAGCCAGCAAAGCAGCAGAAAGCCTGAGTCCCCGTCTTCTCCTGTTCTCTTTGCTGTGGATCGTGGGAGGCATGTCTAGCAGTGCTTATTCCTCCCACCCTGTGCACTATCTCTGTGCTGCCCTTATGGCTGAGCTCAGGACTACCCTGCAGCAACTTGTCCCGTGCCACACCAGCAGGCATTGCAGCACAGAAATGATGTGGCACGCTTGGGAAGCTCAAGATCTTGAATAGTTCCAATCCTCCTTCTGCCACTTAATATATCCCTTGCAGCAAGTGGAGCTAACGGACCATTCTGCATTGGACAAAGAGCTGCCCCAAAGTCTCAGTCCCTCTACTGTAATACTTAGTTGTGGAAATTATGATGGCACAGGCAGAAGTTTAGGTAATGCAGGATAAATAGAAGACGGAGTTGAATCCTTAAGGAAGAAAAGAATATTTTCATTTACAGGTTAATGGAAATAGCAGCTCTGCGAAAATAAATTAGATGTTCAGATCTTCCTGTCATACATAGCCAGATTTATTCCTAAATGGAACATTTTCAAAATTTTCAGTGGCATTTCAGCTCTTCATTAAAGTCTACTGTAGAATATAGTGACAATTTATTACACAGCTATAAAAGCAGTAGTAATCATTATAGATGCAAACCTTCAGCTGTTTCTTTGTCTATGCTTTAAATCCTTTTTCTTTCTTTTTTTTTTTCCATTGCTACATCTACCGAAACAGCGATTGTAGCAATCAGTAAGCAAGGAGCCACCTCCTCCAACAGCTGCCAATATCCCAGTCTGTTTTATACAACAGATGGGATGTATGTGCCGGCTAAGATAAGTGCCCGCCTGTAAAATATGGTTCTAGATATGTGCCAAACTGGCCAGTCATATAGTCAGGAACAAAACTAGTCAGAAAAAGAAGGCAGCTGTGCTGACCACCCACATCTGAAACAGAGAAACATTTCCTCATGGATAGATGTCCTTGTTTCAAGCAGCGTTTGGAACACATTGTTATGCAACACTTATGCCTACAGAAATTTAATTTCTATACCTTTTGTGGTAATACTTGGAGCATCTCATCTGATCTGTACTCTGGCTGCCGCAGCAAAATCTTGCTGTTGTGGGTACCTGCATCTTGACATATTGGTTCCAATCTTTAAAGGGCACCTGCCTCAGCATTTGCAAATTTCTGTCTGGCAATATCCAAGCACTGAATTTGGTGTTGTGCTGCAGTTGTCTTGTGAGCTCAGCTAATCAGTGAACAGCGACAGCCCCAGGTGACGTATTTGACTAACTGGCAGCTAATCAAGCGTATTTGAATTTTGCATGTCACATATTGGCAGTAGAATGTTCACAACATATTCATAAAATACATCTTGAATTCATTTAAGAAATGCATTTCAGGCAATGCTCATCAGTTTACAGATCTACAGGGTGGTGTAGTAGCTTACATGCATCTGACAATTGTCTGTTGAATTATTCAATTTTATCTTTTTGATTTTTTATTTCTTTATTTTTTACCAAATAACAGACAAGATTTTTTTTCCCCCACAAGTTCCATGGTTAGTATTAGTTACTAAAATCTTGTAGCTAACTGCTAGTAATGGCCACTTTTTCATCCTTTTATCTTCTTCTTCTTTTTTTTTTTTTTTTTTTTTTTTGAGTTCAGAACACCACTAATTATTCTGCTTTTACATGTGGAATCAAATGGCATAAGGAATCAAAGCATATAAATATGGCTGCTGTGAGTATTTCACCATCTGCACAGTGAAAATGGCAAGCAAAGGCTTTATCTTCATCTTGTGACAGGAGTATTGAGTAATTACCATAAGTTTACGTTTTTTTATTAGGCAGGTAATTAGCAACCAGAGAATACAGTGTTGTAGAGATGACCTAGATTTTATTATGGTGGTGTACCATTCAGAAACAGACCCAGTTTCTGAACTACTTAGGTGTGGGATTACACAATGGAATTGTCCTCCTAAAATACGTTGACAATTACCAAAATTGTGCATGCCACTGGGAAATTGCTCATACTAATTACCATCGTTAGCTACTTGAATACAAAGTATCTGCAAATGTTTGAGGAATTAGAAAAAACGTGGATTCTTTTCTTTCAGGTCAGCTGTGTATGTATTTCTAAAGACTAGGGGACCAAGATAAAGCCTGTGATGAGGCTACACATTTTGCTTTCATATACCTGCAAACATCCATGTGAAATTTACATTTTAAATTAAAAAAAGTTAGTTAATATTTTAATTTGTAGACTTTGTAATACTTGGAGAATATTAAAGATATTCCGATAAAAATATTGAAGAATCACCCTTTCAGTGTTTTATCCATCGATTGTTTAAAAAGAAATATCCCCCAAACAAATTGTATTTTGTAAGAGACATGATATGAATTGCTTTTTGTGACTCACATCTTTATAGGATGCTTCAGCTTGTGAGGACAGCACTTAGCTGGCATTTTCAGAGGATAAAACGTATCACAGGTGGAAGATTGTAGCTGCAGGTTATAACCTTTGCTAGTTGACTTTAAGCACATATGACAGGAGTACTGCAGTTTGTGCACATTACCTGTTACCCCATTGTGAGGGGGTTTTGTTTATTTGTTTCTGACTAGTGCATCTTGTCTGTCACTGGTATCAGAAATATCACTTCAGAAATACAACTGTGGTTTTTAAACTTCTAATTTGACATCAAGTCATGTAAAGCTGCTTCCCTACCCTAAATTTTCTCAACTTTAAGCTCATGCCAGAAATAAAAATTTAAAGCGCATCAAACCTTACCATGTGCCCCAAGTTCTTGGAAGGATTTCCTGGGTCAGGATGTACTATGAGTGCATGTTGTGCATGATCTGCCTACTCTGTTTGCCCGTACACCTTTGAAAGCTCCATAAGCAGCAGCCCTGTTACATGAGTACATATGTGGGTGTCAGAGTCACAGAACCAGCAAGTCTGATCAGCACCAGATTTCCTCAGAGGAACAACACTTTAGAGGAATAGAGCCTCTACAGATCCTCCAAACTGTATTTCAAGAAGTTCGGCTGATGTGTTTGGGATCATACACCCACGCTAACTATTGAGCCTCTCTTTACCTCACTCCTGGTGAGGCCATTTAGATTTACTGAAATACCTAATTTATTTTTGTTTCTTTCTTCCTTTTTTCTCAAACTTCCCAGGATATCCAGTGAACACTCGCCAAAGCTTCAGATCCGGAGCCACAGTTACCTGAGGGCAGTGAGCGAAGTCTCCATCAACAGGAGCCTGGACAGTCTGGACCCCGCGGGGCTGCTGACATCCCCTAAGTTCCGCTCCCGCAATGAGAGCTACATGAGAGCCATGAGCACCATCAGTCAGGTGGGTGACACATACCTGCAGTGGCCTGGAGAGCAAGTTGTCCTGCTGGACACCAGCTGAGCCCTTGCAATAGAGTAAACCTGATTTTGCATTATGTGGGATCAGGCCGCCACATGCCACGTATTTTCAAAACCGTTTTTTAAGAAACGAAATGTTTTCACACAACCTCAGTTCTGAGAAGATAACATTTGATAAGGCCATAACCTGCCCTTTACAAATGCATGAGTGACATAACATGCAATTCATTTGAAGGAGCGGTCTCATTTTTTTATTTTTCTTTTCCAAAAGCAAGCTCTCATACACAGTGTCTTGAAACAGGGTTCTCTTAATGAGCTTGTGCTTAGTACCTGTAATTAAACTTTTTGGACCACCTCCAAAAAAAATAAACAGTCATACACTGAGTGAGATGCTAAAAGAAAATTAGATCTGTAGTATTTTGTCTTTCACAATTTTATTAGTATTTTATTCAAAATTTTAAAGCTCTCTTCATGATATTGTATACATCCTTTGCCTGGTGCATCTCTGAACTTTTCACCCCTAGAATACAAATGCTACAGTGTGTATATTAAGTGCAAACATATTATTGCCCCAAAATTCTGTAGATCTCTTCATACTCATTCTAAACAAGAAAAAAAAAAAAAAATAAATAAAAAACCAAACCACAACCAGTTCAGTTTATGAGTTTTAACATCACAAAATAGCCTGTCATTGCATACAATGTACTGGTACTGTTTAACAGGGACAGATCTGAAAGAAATGCAGTAGTTCATCTGCTAAATCCTGTAGCTCCTGTATGACTTTTGGCTTCTTTGCTGAAGTGGATAATTTGGATAAATCACTTGGATAAAAGAGTTTACTTACACTAGTCCAGTAGTGCATCAGGGCAGGATTTGTGGTGCCAGATACTAGCCCCTTATTATTTGCATATCAAGCCATTGCAATGTCAAAAAAAGTGCCCACCATCATTGATGCCAGGACTTCAGCTACGGCCATAGCAAGCATATGTGCCATTCAAATTGGAGCTGTACTTTGAATTTCTGCAGTATTCTGTATTTGGGCAATGCAACCTCAGAGTAGAATCATAAAATTTTTCAGGTGAGGAAAGATCCTTAGGATCATCAAATCCAACCATCAATCCCACTTTACAAAGTTCTGTCCTATACCATATCCCCCAACACATCTAAATAATTCTTAAACATATTCATGGATGGTGATTCAACCACCTCCCTGGGCAGCCTGTTCCAGTGCTGACCACTTATTCTGTGAAGAATTTTTTTCCTGATGTCCAGTCTAATCCTAGCCTGCTGCAGCTTGAAGCCATTCCCTCTTGTTCTATCACTAATTACCTGTGAGAAGAGACCAGCACCAACCTCTCTACAATATCCTTTGAGTATTCATTTGTCTATTTTATAGTGAGGTACTTTGCACAGGGTATGGGCTGATGCTCTAGAAAAAGGCTCAGGATGTATCTAGCAGTGAACAGCGCTGAAATTCAGATCCCAGAGGCAACTATAGGAACATTAGGTTAGTTTACTTATTTAGTTGGACACCTATATACAAAACTATGTGCCAAAAAGCGAGTTTTATTTGCCAATATGAAGAAGTTGAGGGGTTTTAACAAAAAACAACAACCAAAAAAACCCCCCACAATAATTTGGAGATATTTATCTGGAGCTGTTCCTCACTATTGTAGGATTATTCTTTATGATCTACTATCCACTACTCTTCCGTGCTCTTTTAAGCAGTTTCCCTTTGGAAAAAACATGTTATGCTCTTTGAGATTGTGTACAAATACTCTGCATAATGTTTTCCTTGGTAAAATTAATCCTAGAAAAGAATCTCTAATGGTTTTTTTCCACCACTTCATCACAGTCTTATCTTCTCTTGCAATCTTGGCCTTTTGCACACTTGAAAGCTAACAAAAATACTCAAGTGATGGTTTCCATGTGCGTGTTTCCTACAGTGATAATTATTGTGCTTCAATGCCAAGTTCAGGGCTCTATTCTCAGTTTAGAAACATGAGCATCCGTTACTAATTAAGCTGAGGTAAATGATTTCCAGGTTTGTAAGACCTGCAGAAAGGCCACATGCTTTTGAATATTCTTTAACCTCTATGAGTGCAAGCCTTTGTCACCACCTAGTGTCTGCTCCACAAAGGGCCTAAGGTTTCCCTTGCATCTCTTGTTCTCAGCCAAAGGAGTCAGACAGAGATGTAGTTATACAAACATTTTTTCCCCTGCAGCAAAGCTGTCTCCCCTATCAGCCTCCCCTTCCCAACTGTTTTTTACCACTTCTACCCTCGAGCTTCCCAACCCCTCTGGTTTCTCACTGTGATTGCCTGTGGACTGCACTGGTTGTGTCCCAGAATTAAGATCGCCTTTCTGGGATTTTTCTCACCCCCTAAAAAAAGAGTGATTTTTGTTTTCCAGTGCAATGGTCATAATGGCCAGAGGTTCAACCTCTGCTGTGGGCACAGGGTGAGATAAACCAGACACTGCTATGAGGAAGCCCATATTCCTACCAGGCTTAACAAGAACCAAAAGCCTAAACTCTGCTGAATCTCTGCCTAACACCTGTCTTCCCTTTTTGTACATTTTTTTTTTCCCCTAACAATCGTTGCTTTGTAAAATGGGGTGTGTTTATGAGCCTCTTCTTTGTGGGTGAAGGGATCTTCTAACAGATGTTGGCCATTGTGCCACTGCAGCTTGTAAGCATTTGTACTGGGTAGGCGGGTGCATGGGTTGAACTGAATCTGCCTGGTCTTCACCTGCAGGTGAGTGAGATGGAGGTGAACGGTCAGTTTGAATCCGTCTGCGAGTCAGTGTTCAGTGAACTCGAATCTCAGGCAGTGGAGGCACTGGATCTGCCCATGCCGGGCTGCTTCCGCATGAGGAGCCACAGTTACGTCAGAGCTATTGAGAAAGGCTGCTCCCAGGACGACGAATGCATATCACTGCGGTCCTCATCTCCCCCACGGACAACCACCACAGTGAGGACCATCCAGAGCAGTACTGGTGAGTAACAAAAACGGAAAAATTGAGGGTGGGGATGGGGGTGGAAAGGGAAGGTACCTTTCTGTCCAGCTCCATCAGGTCAATGATGAGCTCTTCTCTGTCAGACACCAAGCCCAGTCTGTTTCACCAGAGAGCTGGACAGGCTAGTCAGCTTAAAACTATGCACAGATTAAAGCGGATGCAGTTTTAGCATCTCCTCCATTCAAGCTAATTTTTTCTGGGCTAAAAGCACATCAAAGGGAAGTCCAAGGACATAGCTCTTCTTGCTCTACCCAAAAGTTCAGTTTGGCAATGCTCTGGGTTAGCAGCTCTTCTGGCTCTTACCATCAGAGGAAGGTGCCTCTGCTGAGTTTTTCTACAAAGATGAGATTAGCTTTGTCTTTTCGAAAAGTTAGAAGTTATTGGATGTTTTGTTTAATGGCTCAGAAAGACTGCCACAGCTCTCTAGAACTTACCTCAGAGGTTGGAATGAGGAAGGGAAGAAGAGATCTGTAGGTTAAAACGTGCACATTCACATCCTGCTGTTTTCCTTCTGAAGTTCAAACTGTTCAAGCCTTGCAAGAGAGAGAGGTTTCAGTCTAAATGTGAGACTTAACAAACCTTCCTTATAATGCTTGAAGTTACTTTTCTTTTGGAAACAACCATGGTGAATTTCAGATCGTCACCAAAATTAGTGCTTAAAGGAAAGAAAAAGTAGGTCAGGAACCAAAATCCAAATCTGTCTCTCTTGTTCAGGAAAGCAAGAGGCAGAAACAATTACGTGTGTGTGCTCTTCCCTGTGGGGGAATAAGAGAGGCCCTCTTTCTTTTGCCTTCTCTGCATCCGTTCCACTGCCTTGCATAAGCTGTATTTACTATTCATGTACTATTCATATTCATGACTAATATTGACTGTTATAAGTATTTCACTGTACCTACTACCTCTTTTCCCAGTTATTTAAATTCTCTTTTCTGTACTTTAAACTTTCGCTTTCTTGTATGTTATCTCACAGGTGCAGTTGTTTATACCTTGTAAATTCCTTCTCTCTCACTCCAGTGTTTTTTAAAGCCGCTTGTCAATTGGTTTATGTCATCAAAGGACACTTTCAATCCTTTTACCGAAAATGTTCAGCTTAATTCATGATTTTTCTAAAAGTAACAAGTTTAAGTACTCTTGGAAATATATTGGCAGTACATCGTGAACATCAAAGCATTTTGAGCAAATGCTGCAGAGCAGTTCTCATCTAAATCCCTAACACTTCAGAAATAGTATTCACGGGACAACATTTGTGCTATAAAAGTAGTTCTTGCATGCACCACACCACAAAGACAGGATTTACGTAAGGCACGTGTTACTTCATTGTACGGTATTAGCTTGTGTTGAATGTATGCTGAGGCAAAACCTGAAGGATGGAAAGTTTTCAGGAATTTTTCAGTATCCATTTGCATTTATTAGATCTTGAGTATCCCAGAGTGGTTTTTCAGTTCTTTGAGAATGGATTTGTTAACAATTTTCCTTTAAAAAAATAACTGTAATCATTAACCCAGAAGAGAATAACTATTTTTTTTTTCACTATCTTTATAAATTTTTTTTTCTGTCACTTAGAAAAATAATGCCTGTGTTTGGAGATGGTGATGTATAAACAGAGAGGGTTAGCTGTATTTATCAGCCAAAACCACTGGAAAACATGAAAGAGATTGCAAAGCTGTCTCTTGTTTATGCTCCTTTTTTAAAGTACAATCACAGAGGCCTGGTCTCTTCTCTGGGTAGCTGGCTTTATTAAAAAAACATATGAACAAAATTGCATTATTGAAAAATGTAATCCAGTGGGTTTGCCTTGTGTTACTGCTGTCTGTAGTCAGTGTCTTTACATGCAGAAAGAGGAATGATTTGCAGCCCTCTCTTTGGACATCCCTAGAAGCATTTAAAGACTGCTGTAGGTATCCATTTTCTGCTGGGGGGATTTTACTGAGCTATCTTTCTAATTTTTTTACTTCTTGGGCTCCTAAGGGCCCATCCCTTATACTTGCAGCATTTCAGACAACTTGTCTCTTTTGCTACCTGGCTTGCATACCACTATCTACTTAATGGGAATTAGAGATTAATTAATTCCACCCAAAAACATCTATATTGATCACCTTGCTGTTGGCTGTGGCTGGCTGACAGAAGAGAAATAACATGAAAGGTATCATTGAGGGTGTCTATTAATATCTCCTTCAATAAAATGGGAAATGGCAGAACAGCTAGGCACACAAAGAATGGAAAATTATTGTCTCCACTGAGGTGATGTTCCAAACACTTTTGTGGAGACATAAGGGCAGTTGTCATATAAATTAGAGATTTAACATCCCCAAATACGAGAACTGTTCTTCCACCCCAAAAACACCTCTGCCTCTTCAACCAAACAAGGTTCCCTTCATCAACATTAGCAAATCTCTCAGGGACCTGGCTTTTCATTCACTAATGCACAAAGCTGTGATCATACACTGGTACTGGAAATTTCTTTGACTGCTGGAAGCCCAGGAAAATGCCAACCTGGTGATGATGGAAAAAACAAGAGAGATGCCTATGCAGAATTATTCCTTCAGATAAATGACCCACACCTTTCCAGGGCATCTGGATAAAAATATTAAGCAAGCACTCTGGAAAAAAATACACTTACCTTTGCCTGTTAGCCTATGTCATGGTGGCCACAGCCTCAGGTTTTAATTTTCTCTTGCCACATAGTGCTGGAAGTTTAGTTCTGAAATTAGGAATACATCTCTGCTGGCATAGCTGTTCAGTTCTTGAGGATGTGCCCAACCTAAACTATAAATCCAGTCTTAATGCACTAGATGTGACAGAGAGGTCAGCTGTGGGTGACTGTCCCACTGGTGCCTTCTCCAGCCTGCTCTGGTCTTAGTGCTATCATAGCAATGCTGTAGGGTGGCTGCATTGGGTTGAAACTGAGTCTGAGTGTGAAAATGGGATTGTAGGCACAAACCTGTTGTCATCAATGGGATGAAATACTATACTGTGACTGGGGAAAAAATTCTAACTTCACCAAAGTCAAGTTTCTACATGTATCTGGAGGTCTTGTTCATGAGGCAGTCTTGTACGATAAAAATGAATTTTTACCCTTGTTTTTAAATATGGGATTTTGAAATGAAGAAGAGGAAATATCTTACCATGTCACAACTTCATCATACCTTGAAAGCCAAGCATTTGAAAAGGTCCATTCACCCTCACGTCTGGTGGCTCAGCATCGCTCAGACCCACAGAGGCAACTGCAGCCTGCACTAGCCGGGGCCTATCCCTGGGAGGGGGGGTTGTGCTGGCCGGGAGCTGCAGCAGCTCTGAAGTGCCAGCATATGTTATACACTATAGCCTGCACTAAAAATTACCACCCATGTCATTTGGTCTCTTCAGAGGAATTTAATGAGGTGTGAATTATCACATAATTTGATCCCAGGTTATTTGCAGATGCAACCATTGTAGCTGAAACTCTTCAGCCAACAGATTCAGTCACTAACTAGGTAACCTTTTAACTTTAAAAGTCTGTAAATCATTTCAATGAGCTTAAAGAATACAGTTATTAAGAAGCAAAGATATTTTAAAGCAGCCTAAATAACATCTTTTGCCCACATTTCTTGTGTCTGTATTTTTAAGCCATGTCTATGCAGCTGTGCATATTCCTTTGCTGCAAACAAATCTTATGACTTTGTAAGAGCTCAGGCATTGGCACATGTGAAAGCAAATACATAACTGAGATTGGACATGTTTAATTTGAAAACGATGCCTCTGTAATGGAGCTGGACCAGTAGCATCAGCAAAACCTCTCCATTTTTTCTGTTATACTTAGATATTTTCTATGTAACTTCTGTCCAGTCAGGTAAACAGGAATATCAAAGTTATCTGCAGCAATGCCATCTGGTGATTATCAGTAATATTACACTTCTGCTTAAAAGCAAAACAAACAAAAATCCCAAGGAAATCATGCTGTGTAGCCAGCTGGTTAGAGAAGGACTGAGAGTTATCACAGTACATGCTAATTATGGTGCTTCAGCTGTGCAAGCTGGTTTCGTTCCATTCATTGGAATATTTGACCAAGAGGGGTCAGGTATTTTGTGGAAAATCTCCA
>VZRU01008944.1:83618-164157 GCA_013398155.1 Pedionomus torquatus | reverse complement strand
AAAAAAAAGGCAAACAACTTTAAAAATAGACTTGTGCCAAGCAGAATTCAAAACTAAAATACAATCCTGTGGAGAAGGAAGCTGTAACTGACTGTACACCAGATGTGTCCAAGCTCTTATGGACTTCTCAGAGCTGTCTGTCCTTTCAGAGACTGTTCTATTCAAAAAGAAACAAGGAATTAGGATTTCAAATTTGCTTTCCAGTTGAAGTTAGGATTGTTTTCTGGATTTGTTCCAAAATTAAGCTATTTCCACAGAAAGTCTGAAGAAATATAACTAAGTTAAGGCCTTCATGCAGACGTTGAACCTTAAAATAGATTTGAGGAGTATAGAAAACTGTTTGACAAAGAATTTACATGGTTCATTTCCTCTATTTCCTTGAGTAATCCTGAAATGCAGTCTGACTTTGGATCCACTATCAAATTGCTTAAACCAGCACTTAAAATGTTTTCCTGCAGTAATGAGGAGCTGACCTTGGAGAGAATAGTGTTTCCAGTTTCAGAGGCATCTGACTATAGTTGGAGCAAGTTTCATCTTTTCTATCCCAGAAGGCAGCTTTATGAATGTTAAGCTCCGCATCACACCAAAAAAAAACCATGTTTATGAAGCCAGTGGAAGTTTTTAATGAGAGAAACTCAGAACAGAGCTCTTGCTGGAACATTTCTAACATTTGAAGCATGATGCAGCTATTCATTGAAATTGCTCTGATAATAAATGCCTGAAAAGGGGCAGAACTGTGCCATGAGAAAGAGTCAGCCATGGAAAGGCTACCCAAGCATTTAGCAGGCTGCACCACGTTGGTTTACGTTGTTACGCCAATTGAGAAGTGGAATTGAAATATTTGATAAATTCCCTTTTCCCTTTTGGGTGCAAAGTCTTGAAGGCATGTGGAATTTTGTGGCCTGAAAGACAGGGATTACTGGAATAATTACCCAGACCCATACTTTAAGAATACTTGGTAGTTACAGCTGGTTCACAATTTCAGTGATGTCAGGTAGTGGAACATATTACATCAATTTTTCATCATCCTCCCTGGTTCTGGTTCTACCTCTTTTCTATGTGTGATTATGATTATTGAATTTAAGCTGTTTGGTCCTATCCTGGACACTGCCCAGATCTGGAGAGAGACAACCTGTGGCATTTACTCTTGAGCTTGATGATTTTGGTTTCTTTGACAAGTCCAGTTTTCCTCACAGCACTTCAGGAAAAGTGTTGTGTGTCCATGTGCCCTTGTGGCTAAGAAGCCAAGAAGCCAATGGCATCCTGAGGTGCATCAAGAAGAATGTGACCAGCAGGTCCAGGGAGGTTATCCTGCCCCTCTACTCTGCCCCGGTGAGACTAAATCTGAAGTACTGTGTCCAGTTCTGGGCTTCCCGGTTCAAGAAGGACAGGGAACCATTGCAGAGGGTACAGCAAAGGGCTACAAAGATGATTAGGGGCATGGAACCTCTCTTTTATGAGGAAAGACTGAGGGACTTGGATCTTTTTAGTCTGGAGAAGAGGGGTGATCTGATCAACACCTAGAAATACTTACAGGGTGAGTATCAAGAGGAAGGGGCCAGTCTTTTTTCAGTGGTGTCCAGTGAGAGGACAAGAGGTAACAGGCACAAACTTGAATGTAAGATGTTCCATCTAAACATGAGGAGGAACTTCTTTACTTTGAGGGTGGCAGAGCAGTGGAACAGGCTGCCCAGAGAGGTGGTGGAGTCTCCATCTCTGGAGATGTTCAAAACCCACCTGGACTTGTTCCTGTGCAACTTCCTCTAGGTGGATCTGCTTTGGCAGGGGGTTGGACTAGATGATCTGTTTCCAACCCCGTAACATCCTGTGACTCTGCAATTCTGTGAAAATGCTTGCAATTTCAGGCAAGGCTTGAGGTGACATGCTGAGCATAAAGGCACAGCAAAAACTGAAAATTCTTAAAGAGCGAGGGTAGGGTATACACTTTGTAGGGTATAAATACATAAATAAATAAATAGGTGTAAATACACCTATTTATTGTTCCACCACTGAAAACGCAAATCTTAGAGGAGTTACAAGTGATCTCCAAAGTTATAAATGTGTTTCAAATGCAGGAAGTTAAAGACTGGTAATACCCTTAGGTATTCAATATTTGATTACCATTCTTACTCCTCATTTGCTTCATGTGCCTCTAAACTTTTAAACTAAGGTCTTAGTGAGGTAAGAATATGAGAAAGTTCCTAATAATTCAGACCCGTGACCTTGCAATGTCTTGAAGGAATGTGTTGACTGACTTTGTGAACATTTCCAGAAGCACAGAATGGCTCCACTATGTTGTTCGGATAGCACTTGTGTGGTTGACTTCTCCAGCTGTCCAAACAACTTGGACATCTCCAAGGCTGAAAATGGGTAGATCACACTTCATCCTCACCAAGTCTGATAATGTCCATCTGTGTCTCATGATAGGGAATGCCACATTGGGCACAGACCCCAGATGTGGTCTCACAATGCTACACCTCCCTCCAATTGCCAGCTGTGCTTTGGCAAAGACTGCCTGGTGTGCAGTCAGCTGTCCTCAGCACAAGGGTATGCTGCTGCCTGCTACTCAGCCTGCAGCTCTGCAGGGCCCTGAGGGCCTCTTCTGATGCTAAGAACAAGATGACCACCAGGCCTGCAGATGTGACAGTCTCAAATGAAACAGGGAAGAACATGATTTTTCAGGAGAAGTTCTTTAACAGAAATTTGTATCGTTCTATGAAAGGACCTTTAAGGAGATTTGTTCATCTACTGCCAGCAAAAATGAGAAGGATGCAGTAGTTAATTACAGAAAATGTAATGTTTCATTATCTGTTAGTCACTTCTTAATTTCTTTAAGGAGATGAAGAATTGTATGAAAGCCCTTTGCATGTGTCTATATGAAATGTGCCAAAATATATTCTGCCATTAATTCATTTCCTTTGATTATAATGCACAAACTAAAGCAATCATCACTTCAGGTGATCCGATTTATATAGTTCTCCCTAAAGAAGTGCAGATCATGTTTGGATTTGAGCTCTGCTTTTGCTTCAGACTATATATGTGTGTTATCAAATGCACTGCTATCTGGAGACTGTTGTAGGAATGGCCAGAGCCCCAGGTAGACAGAAACTTCACGGTGTAGTAACGCAGTGAGACAACCCTGTCCCCATAGTTGCACACCCCACTCCTGCCGTTATGCATGTACTTTGTGTAAGTACCCCGATGGAGCCTGCAGCCATGCTTGTCTGAGTATATTAAAGCACCAGGATGTCCAGTGCATAGCTGAGACAAAATACCCCTTGATTTACTGTAACAAATGTACAGGAGGGTATTACAAGCGAAATAGTAATTTAAGGTTGATGTGTTGACTGAGGACTGCATGCCTCAAGTTTCACTAGCTCAGAATTAACCCTTTTCTAAGCCTATAAACAAACATGAAACCTCAGTGTTTTTACCACAGTCAAAAAAGTGGTGGCTAAATCAGTCTTCTCTTCTGCTCATTGCCGCAAGGCAAGTCTACCCTGTGCTATCATGCTTGGGCGGGCTGACAGGTCCACCTAACGTAGAGGCAGCAGTCTAGCTCTGGTCTAGCATCCTAACAGGGAGCTCAGTGCAGGGCCAGGCTAATGTGACTTTGACATCTCTGACTCATCAGAATACAAAACAAACCCACAGTCTGTTTAAACTTACGTATTGTGGGAAGACAGTACAACCTTTCTCCAAAATGTTGTTTCTGGGGACTGGCCATTGGTCTAAAAAAAACAGATCTCTGAATTTTAAGGATACATTGTCCCTTAGCTGAGATGCCAATAACAAATGCAGGACAAATAATTCAATTTTCAGTTTATGGAGAAATACAAGAAAGACCTGAATCTTTTCTTTGTTCTGGCTTATTTCCAATGCAGTGTTTTTGTGATGGTGGTGACAGAAATGAGCTGAATCAGTAAACTGAAGACATGTCCCAATTTATATAATGTGATTGCGTCTTCAGTAATAATTACTGCCAGTTTCCTAGAATAGGCTAATGTGGTCGCTTTTAACTAGTTGTCTTTTGGGAAGAAAGGCTTAGGCTTCTTTTCTGGAGGGATTGTGCTAAAAATAATTCAGGTGGCTCATCTTAGCATGTGCTACTGTCCAGTCTTCAGCAATGTTTTACCACTCACCTACATTAACTTCCTTGTCATTCCTTTAAGGCAAACCTGAATACTTTGGTTGTCCTCAGATATAATAATTATAAATATCTCTTGAGCCATAGCATATTCCAAGAAATTACAAATGAGATATTTGGTGGATGACTGTCATTATAGACACTACATGATTCTGGATTTTGAAAAAAAAAAAAAGTAAGAATTTTTTAAGAAGTGGGTTTAATGAGTACAGCTCTGCAGGGCTTCTCTTGTACTACAGCAATTCATTTGGAGATGTTATATTTCCTCAGGTCAGTAATTCCCATTTCAGAGCTCAGCTGTGATGCAGTAGATATCAGATCCAGTAAATAGTGACACATTTTCATGCTTCCTAAATATGTGTTTTTGCAACAGTCTAACAGTAATTGGCTCTTTGGAGTTATGGTGGGCTATGGGGTCAGTATATTATTAACCACTTTTTGAATCAGACTACCTTTTTTCTTTAGTAAAACCACAGATAAACCCGAAGGAAACGTGGCAGCAAAGAAATCCGTACATTAAAAAAGAATTACAGAAGCTCTGAAGTATACAGAGAGATGTGATTTACTCTTTTTTTACACTGGTCTTACTGCACTGTTTCTAACAATGCTCAGTAACAAAGCACAATGCAACTCTAATACTGGGATCTGGAAACTGCCCGATGATATTTTGCAAAGAGGGACAGTCTAGCTGCCATTACAGTCTAATAGTCCCTTTTATCAAAGGCACATGGTAGGCAGATGCTAGTAATCTGCTCTAATGCTGCAACCTTTGTCTGGCCTCTCAAGGGGGAAATGGATGTGTTGGTCTTTGGAAATTGTTTTCCCTTACTGAATTTGGCTTTGGTCAGATGGGAGAGCGTTAAATTGCATTCCACTTAAAATGCAGTAAGCCATCTGAGCAGAACAATTCCTGGTTGCTCTGATCAAGGATTTGAGTTAAGCTGTCAGAGGAGAAAAAAGAACAACAAATAATATCATAGAATCCACTACTGTGACAGATCTCTTGCTTGTTCTGTTGAGAAAGACACCTACTTTTCGTCTCTGCATAGTCAAGATGATGGTGGCTTGATAACCATTCTTTTTGGTGTAATGATTTTTCAAATTAATTTTGTCTTTAGCTAAAGTAAAATGTAGATCTGTATCCCTCTGGGAAGATTTAGATGGAAGTCAGAACATTGTAATAGTATAACAAAATAAATGCTGACAGACTCTTTGTTTAAACAAAGCAGGCTATTCCTCTTTTGAAATTCCTTGCTCTCAATTTCTTTCAAGTCACTTTTGAACTCTGCTAAGAGTCAAGTAAAATAACGTACATATGTGGTGGAAACAAAAGCCAGGGTCTTTATAAACCAAACATAAACAAGCTATGAGTAAAACCCAACCTATCCATGAACTACTAGCCCAAATCTCCGTGTCTCAGGAAGTTCTGAGAAAATCTGATGCTTTCCATTTTGCATGAGGGGTAATTTACACCCAAGTGACAGAATAAGCTGTTGCCTGGTGCTATGGCCTTACACTGTCTTATCTCACAGTTCCCTGAACTCTCATGTGACATTTAACCATTTGCTTCTTAAAAAAAAAAAAAAAAGGAGTAGGAAACAGGGGGAGAAAGTATTCAGAGGGATGGAGGGGGAGTGAGGGGAAGTATTGTGCCTACATTAGAAGCTCTGATAGTGTCATTTGCAAGGCTGTATGCTCTGATCTAGGTGAAGTCAGTTATTGACTTGTTAGGTACTTCCGAGGGAGATAGCTCTGTCTTTATTCATATCGCTTCACCCCAGCTCTTTCCCACTTTGGGATGTTGCTATGGGGATGTTGGATCATGTTCAATGTGATTTGTTCTCTTTTCAGAAAAAAAGGAGACAAACAAGGGCACGAAGTCATTACTTAAGATTTCCAATGCCAACATTCAGGCTTCCCAAATCGTCCACTGGGACTTTATCCACAGCCAGAAAGCTGCATCACATTTGCCCAAAAGTGTAGAGTGTCATTTCATGTAAATGGGTGGTTATGTTTAAATTCACATCAGTTACCCTTGTCTAGCCCAACTCTGCAGCATGCAGCACATCAACATCTGTTCTGATGTTGTGTGCTTCCACAGATTACACGTGGCATTATGAATGAGATCACCCTCCCATAATCTGATTTACCTTCCCAGTAATCCTCCTTTCTGGACTTCAAATATGTGCTGCAGTCCAAAGGGTCTTTTCCTGTTTCTGCCAATACATACTGAGAATGTAAATATTTATCTCCCTTATGGAGAGCGTGTAAGACTGAAGTAGCTGAGAAGACTCATGGTGAGTACAAAGACTGGTCTTATGTCCTGTGAGCTTGGGTGGAATAGCTGATTAATTGGTGTAGGATGAAGGGGTACATGTGGGAGGCATTTTTTAATATTTAATAAAAATAAAAAAACCTACCCAGGTGGCATGGACCAATGCGGAAAACGTGTCCCTGTAAGTAAGCAGGTGCTGAAGTGCTGTTTACTCTTAATACTGTACTTTTTTTCCTAATTCAACATATTTCCTTTCATTGAAGGGCAAGGATAAGATACATGGGATGGATAAGAAAAAAGGGTGGGAAGTGACAAGAGGGGGGCAAAAAGCATGAGAAACTGATTTTGAGTAGCAAAATAGGTCCAGAATAGTTTCATAAAAGAGAAATGTGCCTTGCACTTCAAAACCCATTCATTTCAACAAAATGCAGTCAGTAACACCTTTCCCTATGTGAATAGTTGATGGTGAGAAATAGATGCATAGAGGTTTTAAACTGAGTTTCTCCAAAATGCTTTTTCTTCTTTTTATTCCTTCATCAGATATGACTTGGTCTGTAGACTAGATGGAGTTGATGTGCTGTCTAGCATGCTTTATTGATGTTGTGTGATCCCCCAGTGTAGCTGGGTTTTGAGATTTATTTTAGAACATGTTTTCTGGTTGTGATGGCTCTCCAGTTCCCCTGCAGGCAGGAGACATAGAGGGATATAAGAAAGCCGTCAAATTAATAGTGTCCAGAATCCCTTTATTGCATTCAAAAGGCTAGCAAAACTAGTGAATGGAAAATAATGAATATGACAGATAAGTGTAGGCACTGATAGAAAGCTTAAAGAGCTGTGGGAATTTGTGGGACCACAGCAGCAATGTTGAAATTTCAGCAAGTGAAGAGTTTGCCTGTCATCAAGTTTTTCATGATCAAGGGTTTCATCAAGTGAGCTCTTTCCCCCATCCATTTTGCAGATACATTTTTTAATATTTTAAATTTAATTTAAATATTTTAAATTTTAATATTTTAATTTAAGTACAATAATGCAGATCAGAACAGTCTGTTAAGCTGCAAAAGTGAGACAGATCTTTCTTTTCCTGCAAACTTTGCTCATTGAGGGTCTAATTGTAAAGGTGTTGAGTATCCTCAGCTGCCAACGTTGTAGAATCAGCTCAAAATTTCCATATGTCTGGTGTCACAGAAACATCTGGCTCATCTCTTTCACTGCAGGTGCCTTTACAACCAGAAGATCTGGGTTGGGAACATGAATCTGTTGGGATCCAGTTTATGATATATTTTTTTTTGAAGATGCAAATATAGGTTTTTCTTGGGTTTTTTTTCTATCAGAAGCCTAAATTGTGCAACCAGATCCTAGGGAATAATGTAGAAATAGTTTGCAAAACATTATTTCTGAGCAACCATTGCAAATGCTGTGGAGATTTTTCCATGAAGCTGCTACAAAAGATGAGATCCTGGGAAATGGCAGTGAGGTAAATATTTACACTTTCCCTGTGCTATAGTAGCAGACAAATTTGCACCACAGGAAAATCTGACTTTTACCCATTGTCAAGATTGTTTCTGTCACATTCGTAAGTGGAAGAGACAGAAGGAGCGACTGTATCTTTCTTTCCACCCCCACAATTAGCAAGATTGCAATCATGCTCAGCAAAATGAGATGGAGCAATCCCAGGTGCACTGCGTCGCTGACATCATATTGTGAACTAACCACTGCCACAATATTTCGTATATAGGTGCTAATCAATGATAAAAAAAAAGACCACCCATTGCAAAACTAACATGTCTTCATTAAAGACATTATTTCTATTTGCACTGCAACCATGCACACATCCCACAAGCTATCTGTTTTCTCCTCTTCAGCACGTTGGTACATGTGTGTCCTTTGTGATACCTTTGAGCAACTGGCAAAAAATTAACTTTGACAGCTACTGCTGATGAAGAGAGGAAGCCTTACTCCACCTTCAGCTGGCTGCCTCTTCAGCACACGTGGAGTCAGGGATACTTTTAGGGTGGCATTGTGGCCAAAGCCTATGCAGAAGCATATGAAAGAAGGTCTGTTTATCCCAAGCCAGAACCTCTGTAATTGCAAAACATGGCCAATTACTATCACTAATTCCAAAAAATAAACTGTGTGGTTATCGAACAACATCATTGTAGTAATTTGGGTGCAGGATTAGGTATTCCTGCCTGGTCTAGGCTTCCCGTGTCAAAACCACTTTTCCCTTTCTCACTTTCAATGTGATATTAAATTCTGAGGGGCCTGAGGCGTTGTCAGGTTGTGATACTGAAGTGCAATGGCTGCATTGACATCATCTGGCATTGTCTTTTATATCTCATTTTTTCTCCTGAAAATCTGTTATTGTTATTGGAGCATGACAGTATGCTTCTTAGGAGAGGGGAAGAGGAGACGAGGGAAATTATTAATTCAAGCTGTCAGCAATATCTAGCTCATTCATATTGTTATGAAAAATGTTTCACTTGTAAAATAAAACTAGTGCTTGTTTGCTTTCTTGATACTTTATCAAAAAGTGGGTATCTTTCTACTGGGACAGCTCATAGAAATTTTGCAAAATCCAAACAACATCTTCAAAGTGCAGTAAGGCATGAAGTCATGGCTTTTCCTCAAGTTTGAGGAGAGTGTTGCATTTCTCTAATTAAAAGAAAATCACATTGCAAAAGTGGCAGTCATTAAATAATTTTGTAGAACGAGGCCTGCAAATGCTTCTTGTGCTGCTGATGCACAAGTCATCTGCCACTCAGCTTTTCACTACTCACTTCAGCTGCTTTACTGATTCTTATCTGTTTGTCTGCTTAAAATGTGTTTTTGTAAAGCACCAACTTTTATGCAGATTTCCAATTCTATCTCCATTGAATCCACATTTTAATGGACTGATGTTGAAGGCAACTGACATGTCTTCTCCGAGACTTGTATTTACACTGTGATTTCTCTTGCTCAGTCCCTGATGACTCTCTGCAATAATCAAGCCTGAGCTGTTTGCCATCCTTGGCAGAAGTGGTTAGTTAATGAAGATTTGTTTGGGGACAAGTTGAAGCTAATAGGATAGCTCATTTACTCAATAAAAACTGCCGCTTAGTAAACTATATTTGATGACCTCATGACACTCATGTCAGTCACCATTTTTCCTAAGCCTTTTATTCTGATTTTTGCAGATAAAGGCTTTCCAACTATTCTGTAATACTGCTTTGGAGAAAACTAATAATGTCTCCATACTTATTTTTATCACATAGATTTTTCTCTCTCACATTTTCCTGCCTATGAAAAATGCAGCCATCTTTTAGTTTGTCAGCCAGCAACACCTCCAGCAAACAGTCAAACAACAGACTTTTTCTTGAACCAACACTATGCAATTGACATTTTCACAAAAATTGAAGGACTGTTATCCAGTAGCTCATAACTATATTTTTGGAGACAAACTCTGAAGACGTGCTACCAATCTGCCTCTGCCTTAAAGAAGCAAATTTGGATATCTGAAAATTATATGACATGAAAGTATTTGTTGTGTCTGGTCCAGTGATAGGTACAGAGTAAGTGAAGTCTTTTGCAAGGAAGAACTCCCAGGCAATGTCCCAGATCGCTTTGCCAATTAGTTATGTCATATAGATAGAGCTGTTGTTGTTACAAGGCCTTTAATTGAACTTCCACCCTCTATAGCCATTTCTTGAATACTGCTGCTTTCTCTGGAATTATATCCATTACAATCGTATTTGATACCTGCTAAATGCATTATTGTATCATGATGTTACTGGTCTGCCCCTCTCCCTGCTGTATACATATGTAACGATCATTTCCTCTCAGTTTTGCCAATGTGTTAATTTTCTGGTTTCTTGCAGTTGCACCTTTCTAGTTAGCATGCAGGGGATCTCTGTGCATTCACAGCCCAATGTGCTGTTGGACAAAGTGGGCAGTTTCAGCAGCCAAGTGTCCTTCCTGGCTGAAGAACAGGAGTGGGTTACATGGGAGGCTGCAAGAAGCAAAAGGAGATGACAGTGTTACAGCTCTGACAACTTGAGAGATTTTTCTGGACCCCTGCTAGTAAACCAGGTTTTCTTTTTCCTTGTTTTCCTTCATATGCTTTAAGTAGTGATTATTTTAGCAGTTAGAATTACGTGAGGCCATCTCAGCAGACTGGGCATGGGTGGCATATAGTGGTATTGCAGCTGAGATCACCCACCCAGTCATGAACCTATCAAATCTCTTCACAACATCTATAATAAAAGAAATGGGGAGAATTAGCAGATCAGACTGCATTTAAGGAAGGAGCATTGCTAATCTAGAGGCATACTGAACACAGTGCTGTTGTTCTTACTCTTTTTAAGCGTATATAATTATCTTTCAGACAATCTGTCCCTTTTCGTAGCTTCTTGCTTTTTTTTTCCTTTTCCTCTGATTCTGTTTCATGTTGCTAATTTGAATAATCGTGTAACAGTTTCCGATTTTCGGAAAGGAGAAGCACTGGGCAGTTTTCCAGTTGCATGGCTGTGCTGAGGGTTCCTCTTTTGCCTTACTCAGCTGCCAGCCCATGGGCCAGGAATGCCAACGTCACTGCCAACAGCACTTGGTAATACTAAGGGCAGTCTTCTCATTAGGCTGCGTAGCTACATTGTGTTAATGAGTCATTTGTATCTTCTCCGAATTATTATCTCATCTTATTAGTATCATCTCCACTTGAATTAGGTAGCAACAAGAAAGCTGTAATCCAGCCCATGAGGTCCATGCATAAACAGAAACTTGCAATCAGAGAAGTCCTGCTTTGCTAGAAAACCACAAGAATTTGATACTCAACATGATTGCTCTTGTGACGGGACAGAGTTCAGGTCACACCAGCAATGAACAACTGCAAAGAGGTTGCCTTACAAGAATAGCATGTGAGATTTAGAGGCTCTTTGCATTGCAGTTTGCCAGGGATGAATGAATGTATGAAATTCAATTATTTTACTTCTTGAAATGAAAACTTCTGTTAAACAGAAGCTAGTGGGCTACTGGAGAAGAGCTGGTAAGGCAATTCCAATACATCCTTCCACTATCTAACCTTTAGGAAGAAAAATTACAAGGTTTATAGAACCTGATCAGCCACATCTCCTTTTTTCTTAACAGGATCTTCATTTTGCATAAATCAGATCCAAAAAGCAGACTATGCAAGAGTGTTCCTTCTAGCCACTTGAGGAATTTAACGGTAGAATAATAGCTAATTTCTCATCCTGCATATAATTATGGCAAATTCTGCTGAGAGGATCAATTTTCTCCAGTCTCCGTTTTCCCTTTATCTAATGATATTCAGCAGGAAGCTTTGCCAGTAATCTGACTGGCTCAATTCCACTTCATGATTGTTCTTTTACAAAAATCTCTTATTGAACAAGTTGTTATAAGTACAGTAAAATTACAGTATATTGTGTTAAACTTATAGATTAAAAAATGTAAAATCTGTGGGCAAAAGGAAGGCATGTATTTCATTCAGATGCATGGATTGTGTGGCACAGGGTCAGGTTTTTATAACTGCTTATGCATATGCTGATTTATCTCATTTGATGCCTTCAGGGAGCCTTCATCTCATTAGTGGGTCAGAATTGGCCATAAGGATGTACTCCAGCACACGAAACAAAACTGTTAACTAAGTATAAATTAAATAGAATTCCCTTTACAAAAATCAGGTTGATAGTGGCAGCAGTAGTATGAATTAAGTGTAGATCTGATATCTGAAAAGTTACGAGCTAATTCCTATTTTGTTTTAATGCACCTGAACTGAAATGTTAAAAATTCCTACACAAACACTGACGGCAACACTATTTCAATAGCCAAAGGGAATTTTGCTCTGAAATAGATAGATCCTAGATTATCTTTCTTGGACATCAGAAGTAAATCCATTCGTTCATGTCTTTTGAAGCTGAGCAGCAGAGAATATCTGTGAAAATATAACAAAATCATGCAGGTGTGCTTAGGACTAGTTCCTTTATGGCCTGGGTGCTTGAGGGGCTGTGATGTGTGACCACAACATGCTGCAGCGTGTAAGAGCCAAGGCACAGCTCCTTGTTCCACAGCTGCAGCGAGTGCTGAGGACACAGTTCCGAGGAGTGAAGTTCATCTGCATGAACTGCAGCACAGCACAAGCCTTGCCAGTGTGCCCTTTTTCTTTCACTTTTCTGGAAATTGTGCAGCTGCCATGATACCGTTGCTCCCCTCATTTGCGAAAAATGAAAACTCTTCTCACAACATTGAGGAAAACAGAAAGACATGCTTGGAAAGTAACAGCTAGCAAGCGCTGCTGAAAGCTTAACAGAGGGCATTATCTGCTGCACCACCCTTCTGCTTCCAAGGAGACATCTGATCCTGGAAACAAAGAATGTGAAAGTTTGTTTGGTTTTTTTGTTTTTTTTTTTTAACTTGGAATGCTAATAGAATACTTCAAGAGGTGTCTACTTGAAATGTGCCTGTTCTGTTGAAGATGTATTACTAGATAACTATTATTTTCTTGAAAGGTGCTGTTTTGTTAAATTTTAGTTTGTCAGTTTTATTCAACAGTGAAAGATTTTTTGAAGCGGATTTTCCTGGTTACATTATTTGCCTCAATATTTTCTGCCCTTATTGGAGGGTATAACCTAATTTGGTTGCAGTCTAAATTCACAATCTTCCTGAAGGATACATGCTTGTGCTTTTGGCAAAGTATTGTTTCAATCTAAAAATGAATAAATGAGAATATTTTGCACACATGGGCCATAGCTTTCCAAAAGACCAATGATGAAAATGAGATGTGGCTGCTTCCTCCTCCTATGTGATTGTTCTTCATTAGCATCAGCAGTAAGCCCCACCATGCGGTGTTGCAGCTCTGCGCCCTTTCACATTGACACAGATGGAGGTCACTTTTGCAAGACCTGAGAAAACTCAGCTTTATTTATGCATATATGCTTATGTTGGAACAAAAGGAATCAAATACAGCAAATAGCTAGTGCTCGATTCCAGAGATCTTACTTAATGTATGGATCCCTCATTCCCTTAGAGTCATTTTGTAGCAAGCATTGCTTTCTAGTGAAGAGACTAAAGCAAAATGCAAAACACATACTGTCTTTCATGGCCATCTTTTAAAAAGAAAAGTAATATATAACATGTTCTACAGTATGCCTTTCTTTCCAAAGTTAAAGCTTTCTCAAGAATGCTGAGAGGGAAAAAAAAAAAAACAAAAAAAAAAAAACAAAAAAAAANTGATGTACTTTGTTTAAAAAAGAAAAACAACTGTGTTGACATTCTCACATGAAACCATGGAAGACAGATGTTCAACCCCAGGGCCAAGTTTCTGCCTAAGCAAAGCCTCTTAGGGAGCTGCAAGAGTAAATATCAGGAAGAAAAAGCAGTCATCTCATAGGATATCTGTAAACTGCTGATGACTCTGAGATGGATGAGGAGACAGAAGGGCACTATGGTAAGCCTGGGACTTTCCAGAGTAGTGACTGGCAAAGTAAGAAGACTTGGGTGCCAAGCCATAGGAGGAAAAGTGTTAAACTGGGATCTCTAATCAGAGAGATTTCTAATCTCTTGATCAGAGAAAGATTCAGCTGGGACCGGCTGGAACAAGACCTCAAATCTGTTGATGTTTTGAGATAAATCACATTCAGCCTGTTTCTTAAAATGAATTTCCCCAAAAGACACAGAAAACTTTTAAGCTCAGAAAGGTAAGTTTTACTAGACTATAACCTGAAGGAGTTGGTTTTTAAAATACAGAAAACTCAAAGTGACTCAACAGAACAACATGGAAATTAAAAAGGCTGATGAACATTTTGATGTAGAAGGTAGGAGTAAGGACCTTGAAACCACTGGCAAAGGGTGATGGCTGGGACTGTTAGAGGGAGGACCATGGCTTGGATGGCCAGGGAATGTCTGAACTGGGGGAAGGTACCAGAAGAGTGACTGCTGGAAGAGGAGGGGAGCTGGGATTGAGTGGGATTGCTAGAGAAAGAGAGAGAAATGGGAACAAATTGAATCAAAGCGTAGAGAAAGGTGGATGCTGGGTGAGGAGCACTGGAAATTCATATTTCTGCAATGCCACGCTTGCCTTCAGAGCCCAGGTCAAATTTCTGAGGCTTCCCTTACTTCTTCATCTGTGAATGCTCACTGTGACTCCGGTCCCAGTTCACCTGGAGCATGACAGACCCTACTATCTATTACCCCTGGTGCTTCAGCCAGCAGTGAGGTGCATTTCAATCTCATCATGATCCTCAAAATTTTCAATATAATGCTTCACAACAGAAATTTCTCTTTTACTTTGTTTTCTCATTGCTTTTCTATAAACATGGGAAATTATACATCCAAAATTACTTTAAAAGAACATGCTTAAAGTAATCAAGTGTAGCATTCATAAAATCTAAAACTTCAGAATTAAACTTAGGTGCGGTCTTTTTCTGGCCCCTTAATTACAAGGAATATTATGTTTCCCTGAAGGTGTCTGCCAGCCTCCTGTGGGGAACAGACTGGACTCTGCTCAGATGATAATCTAGATCTGCCTAGAGATAAGAAATAAGACAAGCTGTTATCCTCTGAGCCCAAGATTCATTTGTTGCAGAAGCAAGAAGGTTCTTCTTGCAGAGAAGACCTGCAGGTCTTCTTGACTTGCAAGAGACGATGGCAGTGCAGTGATAAAAAGAATGGGCTCATAGTTAAATCCATGGAAAGCTGCCGTGGAGAGCTGGATTCTGCCCTGCTTCTCACACAAAGCTCCTGTGTGATGTTAAACAAATCAGTTCCTACAGATGTGATTTTGGGTTGGAAGTGACCTTTAAAGACCATCCAGTCTACCCCCCCATTGCCATGGGCAGGGACATGCTTACCTGCTTTGAGCTCCTTGTTTCCCAGGTCTCTGGCCTGAGATGCAAACTTGATTTGTGCTGAGGTAGAACTGAAGTCACAGAGAGCTCTTCCTTGTATGTAGAAAGTGATGCAAACTGGAAAATTAGATAGCATGATATCTATATAAATTAGATATCTATAAAATATATAGATATACTATGATATCTATAAAATTAGATAGACATGAAAATTTGTACATAATTAAATTTATCTGTATTACTTCTCATGTCCTCACTCCTGAAACAGGAATTATTAACAGTATAGTGGTAATTTTTCTGAAAGAAAAGGTTAACGACTAAGAAAAATAGCAATTCAATCTTTTGGGTGTAGCGTGGGCTGTGTTTAATAGATCTATGATGGGACAGCAGATTGATCAAGAAGGAAAACCCAATGTATGGCCTAATCAGATGAGCACTGCTTTTTCTGTGTACAGAATTAGTAGCCATTTCGTGAATAAATAGCTGCCAGGGGGATTAAATTAAGGTTCACAAGGGCTGTAAATTTTTACATTTTGAGTACAGAACATTTATTGTTCTTCCAACATCCTCTAGGAAGCTGGATGTGTTATGTGCAGATGTATGGCTATATTGATTATATAGAAAAATATATAATATACCCTTTGTAACTAATCTTCTGTCCTCTGATTCCTCCTCACCTTGAATTCAGTTTAAATTGTAGTTTACGCCCCTGTGTGTGTGTTTTCCCCTGGGATCTCTGGTACATGGGTTTAGTAATCATTACTGTTCATAATAAGACTCTAAGTCATTTCAACTATCATATGGAGTTCTTTTATAGGCAGAAGATGCAAATGGAGCTAAGCACTCCTGGGAATCCTAGAGTACCTAACTGAGAGAGAAGTCCCTTCAGCTTTTGCAGAATTCAGTGTCAGTGTATAAGAGCACTTTTGTATGCTCTCCATGCAGTATTTAAGGGCCTACAGATCTGATTAATCATCTTAATAAATTTGCAAATGTAAAAACGTTGTTATTAGAGTGTTCCTACAGGCTGTTACCATTTTGCCTTTGGGTTGTAAGAGTTACCACACACAAATGGACCAGGACACATTGTAAACAAAGATGAAAATCAAGTATTTCAGAAAACGTAAATGTAGTGATAATTAATTATTTAAAGATAGACTTATACTATGCTGTTTCAAACATGTTTGCCATTTAAAAGAGTTTACAGCTTTAGCCTTAATACAGCCCCAAAATGTTTCCTCTTTAAATTTGGCTTTGCCCCCAGAAATAATTCTCCTTCTTGAAACTGAAAACAGCAGTGACAGCTCTTCTGCATGTTAAGACGTCACTACTTAAAATCTGATATCTCCTATCCCTGCAGGCTCAGAAACTGGAGCTTTATATTGCCGCAGAGTGTTGATCTCCAGCTGCCTAGTTGTTCTGTGCAGCTGCTTCTTTCAAATCCTGTATCAAAGTTGAAATTATCAATTTCTGGCATAAAAAAGCTTTCATAAGTTTTATACATGTATTTGGCTTTTTGCTTTCAAAGCTTGAGCCATAGAGATTTGGGCACATACCGGCTATACAAGAAATCATTCTTTGAAAACTGAAACTCTAAAACATTTTTAGTTGATCTCATAATATGTCTTCATTCAGGAAAGTCAGCTACAGAAGGCTTGGGATGGTGAAAACTTACACCATCTGACACTCCTTGTGCGCTTTTGGTAGTACAGTGTAATATAATATGGTGCTGGCTACAAAAATATGTTTCTTGCACAGCTGCCCTTTGCATTCAGTTACTTGATTTCAATAAAAATGAAAAATACCCCGTCTAGAGGAGCTTTTCATAACACACTGTAAACAATATAATTTGATCTCAGCAGCATTAAGATGGTCAATTAAACAGAATGTTAAGCAACCAGCCAGCTGCTAAATCCTTTCACTCTCCCTCCATCATTGAGAAAGGTCACCCTGGGCTCAGCCTTGCCCGGGGTCTTTTAGAGAAGGTGAAAGCCCAGAAGGTCACCCCAAGGTGCTGCCAGGAGCATCCCAACCTGGTCCCACAGCGGGCACCGCTAGAGCTGACCAGCTGCTGATGACTGAGTCGACGCTACTGCATTTGGTATCTGCCAAAGCTGTTGATTTTTGACAGATCTGACAACACTAATCATGTGTTTGGTGTTAAAAGCTTGGGATTTGACATAATGATAGACCTGCATATCTTAACTGAAGGGTTTAAAGCTACTTTGAAATGACAAAGGATGACATCTTCATGGATTTTATGACAGCCAAATGGTATCATACATTCTTCCTTGTTTTCCTGTGGAAATTGAATATCTAGACCAATGCCTATCATTAAAATATTTTTCCTCAGATAACTGTCAAATTGACCTTGAATGCAATTAATAAAGGATTCATTTTCTGCAGAAAAACAAAACACACTTATGACAACATAGTGGTGTACTTTTAATTAACTTTAAAATTATTTCAGATTTTAATCAGAGAGGACAGAACAGTATCACACCACAGAAGTGTGTCAGCATGCAAAATCTGACAGTTTTACAGTCGTTTTTCAAATTCTGTCATTTTGGTCTCATCCTCTCATTACATAGTACACAGATGGATCCTCAGGTCATAAAAAGCATTGACACATCTCCATAATGCACGTAACAATGTGCAAAAGTAGACCTTTGCATACACCTTGCCGCAGGTTATCCATGTTGTATCCCTGATTCACTTTATTGCTCCTGAGGTTATTTTAGAAAGGTATATAAGATGACTTTGAGTTTGCCTTGAAAGAATAACTAAATCAGTTCTGTGGCCTACAACCAATACAAATGAATTTTTATGGAAAATGCCATCAGAGCTTAAGCCTTCATATCGATTTAGAAATTCCTAGAAGTGTGAAGTGGGTTGGACTTTCTGCATTTCAGTCATACATCTAAATGTCATACATGTCATAAACATAAGATTTGAGGTTTGACTGTCTTGTCTGAGAGGAAGCCCACCAACAGTCACTAAGTGACATTGTTTGGAATGATTTCTCCTCAACAGAGAAAGGGCATAGAACTGTTGGAGGGCCACGAAGATGATTAGAGGGATGGAGCACCTCTCCTATGAGGACCAGCTGAGGGAGCTGGGGCTGTTCAGCCTGGAGAAGAGAAGGCTCCGGGGAGACCTTCTAGCAGCCTTCCAGTATCTGAAGGGAGCCTACAGGAGAGCAGGAGAGGGACTCTTTGTCAGGAAGCGTAGTGATAGGACAAGGGGAATGGTTTTAAACTGGAAGAGGGGAGATTTAGATTGGATATTAGGAAAAAATTCTTTCCTGTGAGGGTGGTGAGGCACTGGAACAGGTTGCCCAGAGAAGTTGTGGATGCCCCATCCCTGGAAGTATTTAAGGCCAGGCGGGATGGAACTTTGAGCAACCTGCTGTAGTGGGAGGTGTCGCTGCCCATGACATGGGGGTTGGAGCTCAATGATCTTCAAGGTCCCTTCCAACTCTAACCATTCTATGATTCTATGATAAGCAGATGCTTGTTGCTGTGAAGTTTTGCTGAGATTAGTGAAAAAAGGGCCAAATTTTCCAAAGGATTTCTCTCCTATGTTTATCAGTGGAGTGAGTTCTGAAAAGCCACTGTAGAGAAAAGGTACCGAGGTCATGTCCATGATGTGAAAAAAGGAGTTGGACCATTACCTGATACATAGCAACACATTTCTTAAGGCAATATATCTAAACTAGTTTACAAGCAACTCATAAATTGCTGTAGCTTGTAAGGTTTGTCATTCATCTTGTTCTACTGATGGCTTGGAAAAATAATAAGCTGATTATGCTAGTCATGTGTTATCTTAAACTGTGATGGATGATTTTTGCTCGCATTAATTTTAATATTTTAAGGAGATTTTTCTTCCTTCTGTAGTTATTATGCCCTTGTGCCATTTATGTTCTTCATGAATTCTCTAAGTGGGAGAGGTAGGGTTTTTTTAATGCAGTTAGGTAATTAAACGTAGCTTTGTAGTTTATTTTATATGTATGACTAGATGTTTTAAAATCCAGTTAATTAAAATGTTTTACTAATTCCCTAATTATTTGTCCTTACCACCACTACTTGATAAAATGAAAGTCTTAGACTGTACCCATACATACAAAAAATAGTTGTACCTGTAATAGGTTTTACTCTCAAAAATTAGTCCATAAACATTCTCAGAATCAACCTTTTTAGTGGGAAATATGTGGGAAGAAAAAGTCATGTGGTGATTTCTGAAATGTTACTTTCTTACCACTTGCGCTGGTTTTGGCTGGGATAGTTTATTTCTTCATAGTAGCTAGTATGGGACTATGTTTTGGATTTGTGCTGAAAACAGTGTTGATAAGACAGGGATGCTTTCTTAAGTGCTGAGCAGCACTTATGCAGAGTCAAGGCCTTTTTTGGTTCTCACCCCAACCCACCAGCAAGTAGGCTGGGGGTGAACAAGATGTTGGGAGGGGACGCAGCCGCGACAGCTGATCCAAACTGATCAAAGTGATATTCTATACCATGTGATGTCATGTGCAGCATATAAATCTGAGGAAAGAAGAAGGATGGGCATTTCTAGTGTGATGGTGTTTGTCTTCCCAAGTAACCATTAGGTGTGGTGGAGCCCTGCTTTCCAGGAGATGGCTAACACCTGTCTGCCCATGAATTCTTTGTTTGTTTTGCTTGTACATGGGACTTTCGCTTTATTTATTAAATTGTTTTTATCTTAGCCCACTGGTTTTCTTGCTTTTACTGTTCTGATCCTCTTCCCCATCCCAAATGGGATGCAACTGTGTGGTGCTTAGTTATCAGCTGGGGTTAAACCATGACCAAAAAAAAAGATTCATTTATTTTCCTCAGCAGACTGTTATTATTTCCTGATTAATTCAGTGTTCTGCATTTATAGTTTCAAATACCCTATATCTTTACTTTCATGATAAGTCTTCATGATTTTCTTTACACTTTTAAAACTAATTATGATAATACTCAACAATTGACATTCTATTTTTCATCCTTGAAACAATCCATGAATGAGAAAAGTAAGGATTATTAGCTCTGTATCACTGATGAGAAAGCTGAGATAAAAAGGGTCTTAGAGCCTGAATTTTAATCTGGATGTTCTGATTCCAGTCTTGTAAGTGCTGATAACATTAAGCTTCTCATCCAAATACTAAAGTTTTCTTCTCCTCATAGTTGTAACATGTATGCTGTGGGTTTACATTAGCTTCAATTTTAATTCCTGTTCATTTAATCTTATTTCAATTAAGAATTAAGAGGAAAGAAAAATAATGTAACTTATAACTATTAGCACTTACCTCAATAATTTGTTTTTCAATCCACAAACATTAAAGCAGTGGTTTAGGAGCAATTAAACTGATTTTAAAAGTTCAGAAACTGAACAGGGCAGCATATTTCATAATTTAAAAGTTGTGTTTTTATAGTCAACACATCACTACTGACGTTTGGCAAAATGCTTAGTTAACTAAGCTTTCACAAACGAGTCGTTTGCCATCACCTAGATGAGGACTAGAAAGACAGCAAGCGCACTGGACTTATTCTAATAGGAATGGAGGAGAGGACGTTGCTTCTTTTTCATATGCATTGGTACATCTGGATGAAAAATTTTGTTTAGTGTTTTCCTAGCAGTCTTGCTTGTATCCCTGGTGGTTTACCTCACGTTTTTTCTGCTCACCACATTAAAACTGGTTCCTTTTAACAGGTGTTTGCTGTCAACATTCAGAATCTAACGCTTCATGCAAACACTCAAGTTACCCAAGTGATTTCTATCTATCTGGAGTTTCTGGACTTTTATGTGAGATGGAAAGATTAGCACTTATTGTTGATAAGTTAACTTTATTTCCTAAAAATGGATTAAATACTTGAGTTTCTTATTTTTTGCAGCACAAATGTTTGCACTCATGAGAAAATTCAGCTGACTTAATTTTGGCAAATCAAGGAAATCAATGACAAAAACAGCTGTAAGGAAATTAATATTTGGCTACTTTGCTAGGAGTACAGTGAATTTCTCAGGGAGAGTAGAGTTTCTTTCTGCTAGAACCATTAATTTTGCTGATTTACTGTAAACATTTGAAATGGCATAAGAGAGCCTAATTTCCTGCCTTTCTTTTAGAAATAGTACTGCCTGATTCCCACGTGCAGCCCACTTCAGTTGGAGTGTTTATCAGTACTATTTATTGTTCTTGTTATGCCTGGGTGCCAGTTGTTGAGCTACAACACATGTGCTACTGCAGTTCACTGCAAAGAAGGACCTGCAGGTCTGTGGGGCATCTCTAAACAAAGTTCAAAGCCGCTTAGGCTGGGAGACCACTAGGACCCCTTCCATCAAACTCTTGAAACTAGGGAGTTTGCATTCAGGTTTGTGAGTCATGAGCAATAGGCTGTAATCTGAATGAAGCAAATGCAAGGTAATTTTGATTTTGTACGAGGATAAGAGCTTCACAGAACTCTGAGAAAAACTTTAGGCCACAAGATAAAATGAGAAGCACTGAAACATTAACTCAGGGTGCCACAGAGCTGTGCTGTTTAGCTCGGGCTTATTTATCCAACATCCCCAAGGCAGCTTCCCTGACTCAGAAGCTGACCCAGAGCCCACGTCTGATACCTCTGTTGGCCTCCTGGCCCAGGAGGGAGGACAACATGGATGTGTAGGACAAACCAACGAAGAGGGGTTGTTGGATGGGTGATCCCCATGCCCAAAGACAGTGGGGAGCAGCTCCCTGCAAGGCGAAAAGGAATAAACACCCCTAGTCCTCGGCAGTACAACTAGGATGTGTCCTTCTGGCAGCAAACCCTGCCATCCCTGAAAAGCAAGCCTGGTGAAATTTCTGTTCTTGATCTTGAGCAAGCAAGGCAAGCTTGGATGACAGAATGAGATGGTCTGAACAGCAGGTTGTGCTGTTGTATCATTAGAAGCTGTATGTCAACGCTCCTTTGCTACAAATGCCTTATGGCAATGTGCAGGTTTGACAGCTAATAAAACGCTTTTTTGAAATCTTAGGCTAATATTTGTCATGTCCTGAAATTAATGCAGTTTATGTCATTTAGGATATTACATATGACCTGATGATACTCACATTACAGTCATCACCTATTGTCATGATTAGATCATTGAATTAAACATGCCAATCTGATGAAATAGTTCTAGTCTCAACCTCTACCTCTGACTTAAGGTGGCGATAGGTAAAAACATTTAATCTAGCTATAATGAAACTTTAGCCAGTAACATGCTTGTAAATGCCCAGGAGCCAGTGCTAGGGGACTTGAATATTACTGCTGAGGTGGGATTTTTTTCTTTTGCTGACTTGTTTTAGAAAGACAGGAGGGAATGTTTTTAAATCATACTAGACAACTTGATCTTTCTTTTCTAATGCTCTGTTCTACAACCCAAATAGAAAATGTTCTTTCACTTTTTTCCTGTTAACTCCCCAAGAAATGTTGTGCCTCTGTCTCCACCAAATAACAAATGTAGACATGCTACCATTCTGCTGGACAACTGGAAACTGTTTACTCATTTCATTGTCCCCATTCCAGCCAATCAATGAATCTGGAATATGAAAAAAATCAGACTGTCTTGGCCAAAAACAGAAGAATAAGGTTTTCTGTAATATTTAGTTGCCAGTGTCCAGAAAATGAATGTGAATGATTTCCAAAAGAAGAAGTTTCAAGAGTGTATGTGATTTTGAGAATTAGCAAGTGCAAGAGGATTACTATCTGAGAGACAAAGGGGATAAGAAATTACAGCACATTAAAGGGGAGTTGTTTTACATCAAAGGTAAAGTATGGTTACACGAGGAATTGGCCAGGGACCCTTCTACCACAGGGCTATTTGTAGCAAACAGGGAACCAAACAGTCAGGATTAAGTATGAGCTTTCAAGCTTTTTTAACTTTTCTGTTTTCAGCTCTATATGCCAGCATTCAAAATATGCAAAGCTGTTTGCATTCAGATGTGAATGAACAGCAACAAGAATCAGCTTACAGATTCCTCTCCTGTGATATGCTGAAAACAAAAATTTTAAAAAAAAGAGCCTAGGGGATGGTTGGAGAGAGCACCCAGCTGAACATTCACATGATTCTTTGGAAGAAATTTCTATTTAACTGCCCAGTAAAATAACCTCTTCTCTTTGGTGAATGACGTATCTCAAACATAGATTCTTTTATCTTGTCTTGCACATCAACCGATTGCAGCAAAAATGTGGGAAAAAAACCACTAGCCAACTTGATTGGGTGTTTACTTATAAATTATCATGTGGTACATTTTTAACATAAAAAGTTTACATAGTCTTGTAAATTTTGCATTAAAAAAAATTTAGTCAGTACAAGTGTGGTAATACATAGGTAAGGTCTAACCCTGAGGAAAGGAGCTTAATTCCCTTGCATCCCATTTTGCTTTCTCTGCCAGCAGATATAGCTTGAAATTAACTTGTAGGTCAGATATGAGCCTTGAAGCTGTGACAGCATTCCTGTAAATAAGTTTACAGCTGAGTGACAGTTCCACATTGTCTGTCCCAAGAGCAGAGCACAGCTATTCATTAACTCTGAACTATGATCCAGCCATTTGACATACCCCTATATGTATCCTGACCCTCTTGGGAATGGGTTGGTAAATTCCAGTATTCATCAAATAAAGTATCCAGACACGTTGAAATGAGCCCACTGTTCGTGTAATTAAATAAATGTTGGGAGCATGTTAATGAGTCTTTGGCACCGTGAGCTACCAGCAGTAGCAGAGTTTGACAATCCAGTTTTGGTGATGGGGTGCTGTTCAACCTGCAGACGTGATTGCCTCTGCCATGGGCACACACTGTCCTTTCTGCCCAAAGCATAAAAAAAACCACCATCGACCAAGGAAAGAGGTTTTACAGTACGTCCATCCCCTGGCAGGGTTTCCCAGGGCTGTGGCTGAGGCAGTAGGAATGGCAGGCAAACACCAGAGGGAGTTATTGTTCTACGGGAGATCTAGGAAGGAAAGCCTGGGGATACTGTATTTATCAATAGCGTGACTGAGTTTTCTAAACAAAGAAAAAAGTTCAGATGACAGGACTCTACGAAAAAGTAAACGGTGAAACCATTCATTCCAGTGAAGTTTGAAAGAGTTTGTGTTCTACATCTTTTTTCAGTGCTGACCCCAGCATACTCATTCTTTCTACCAAGAAGTCACTGCTTAAAAAGCCACTGACTGTCCAGTAAGTTTTTAAGACCTGTTTACAGTACTAAAGGCTCACAGTTCAGCATCCAGAGCCAAATAAGCAGGAAATAAGAAATAACAATTTTCACTGATTTATTAAATGAATCTTTTCTCCTGGTGCTTCCACACATGCCCTCGATATGTCAGAGTGCTGGTCTCTGAACTGGTAAAGTTCCTGGAAGGGGACTGGGATGCAACCATCTCCCCAGGTGCCCTGGATTTCCATGGAAGAAAATCTGGGTACGCAGGAAAGAAGTGAGTGGATTATATACTCACTAGAAATGAGCTGCCCTTTCAGCAGCTATACCTGTATTTTGTGCCTGCTAAAAAAAAAAAGTCTGTCCTTCTGCCCATGAAGTCTCAGCTGGTCTGGACCAGAAAAAGTAAATCCCCAGGGCTTTCCATACAGAGGCTTTTGCAACTGCTCAATTTTCAGTACCTGACTGAAAGAAAACACACAAACAGTTCCAAGGTGAATCTACGCCAGTGTTTTTAGAAAAACATTTTAATGAACAAACTGACCCAGCTCCATTATGGTTCACACAATGCTGGGGCAGGTGGGAAGCTTCTCTGGTTCGCCACTGAACTTCCAAGACAATGAAATAAAACGGAGACTCACTCTCTCCTTTTTTTCCCACATGTAATTGATGCTTCTGCACTGACTGCTTTTAGTTTCTATTATTTACACAGTGCTTAACTTTCCACAGCCACTACACTGAGGTTCACCTGTGGAACATGAAGCAAAGATCAGCACATTACACAATCCAGCTGCCTCCATCAGAAAAGATTTCAAAATTCTCTTCTGCTCTCAAAAGGGTATTCTGTAAAAATCATCCTTTCATTGATGAATATCAAAGCAAACCCAGGCTGCACTCAATGTTAACTTGTATACCCCTGGCTTTCACAATGCTTCCAAGGTGAAGGATTCTGCAACAAAACTTTTTCTATTTTTCCAGTTTTACTGCAGGTGTGTGAGATTTAATTGAGATGAGCCTATTCTCAGGTGTGTCAGCTTTACAGAGCTCACCACCACAAATAGAGGATCTTGGCACTAGTTCTAAGGGTGAACATAGAAGATGCTTCATACACTTAAGTGGATGACCTGCATTCTAGGGATCTTTTAAAAGATCTGGGTGTTATTAGAGGTGGGTGTTTAATTGTTGATTCATTAAATCAGAAACATACACAAATTATCCACACAATAAATCTTTTTCTTCTGATAGCTAAAAAAGAACCCTGAGAAAACTGAAATCAAATTCTCATCTTAATTACACCAACACAAATGTACAGGAGGAGAAATGTATTTAGGTATTAATGATGTGGGTATGTGCCTGGTAAAATTCACAGCAACCCCTAAGCAGACCACATGTTTAAGTAGGTTTTGCTTTGTAAATCAGTTTAAATATCAGTATCTCTGTGACTTCAGGTCTGATTGCTTGGTTACAACGTAATACATTGCTCCTGCTTTTGAAGGTAAAAATCAGCTTGCAGATTTGAATCTTCCTATAATATGGAGAGAAGTAAAAGTTATATATAAAGACCAACTTCAGCCTAGGAAAATAAATCTCCCTGGGATGCTCTCATGGTCAGTGTAAAGACAGGGGCTCCTCCATGCACTTTAAATTAGGCTGTAGTGACAGTGCTCTGCCTTCAGAAGCGATGCTGTCATATGGTATCTCTGTCTCTACTCCACATGTTATTGCTCTCTCCAAATTTTCTGGAGCTGTACTGTGAATCTGGCTTTTCTTAAAAAAGAAAGAAAAGAAAAGAGAAACATCTGAATGTAAAAGCATTGATGTGTATCATGGTATCATGTACCTGATCTGGTTGACAGCACCATCATCCAACTGATGTGGTTTAGTACAGTTGGTGATATAGTGATGCAGAAGAGGCAAGAAGTGTTTAAGGTATCTGCATCCGTACTACCACTAAAGACAAATACCCTCAAACCTTACCCTTAATACACGCTCTGAAAGGAGCTGAATGATCCTTTGTGAACAGCCCATTCACTGTGGACATTTTCATTACAGACTTTTAAACATTTCCACATGACATTTCTATGTGAGGCTAAAACATTTCTATGTGACTTGCCCACGACTCCTGTGCACCGTAGGTGTTTCTTCTGCAGCAGTATTGTAGAGAGTATTGTAAAGAGAAAAAATATTTTTTGTATGGTAGCTTGTATGATGGATTCTGCTGGCTGGCCTGGAGAATATTGGTTTGCTGGGAAATGGGGAGAATGTTCATGAGAGTTTGTTGGTCTAGCAACTGTCCTCCACTGAGCACAGATATCAAAAATAAGCTGTTTTACAGACCTAAAGCAGTGTATTGTCATCATCCAAAACAAAAACGTGGTGAATATCTCTTAAAACCAAAATGCAATAGCAAACACTGGAGGGGGGCATTGATTTGCTGAGCCATACCTACAGGTGCATAACAGAAACTACAGAAACTCACATGAATACATCAAAAATGCTAGATGTAGCATAGAGAACCTCAGGGCATGACAGTAAGGGTGGTGAGGATTGACTACTTTTGGTTAAAGTATGTGCTGATAGCAGTTTAAATTTGCAAGACAGAAATCTTCCTCTCTTATTCTTCCAGAGCAGAGGAAACTCAGACTCTGTTTACTCTTTGTTAACAGAGATTGAAAGATTGGTGCTTACTACATCACCACAGTCCTTTTTTAGCAATAGCAATCATCCAGTCCAAAATTGACTAGCAGCTCAAGTCAAAAAGATCACATATTTATGAATGTTAAATTTATTCATCAGATAAGCATGCCTGTGGAAAGGACAAGTCCTCTAAACTGTTGGAGCAGCCGCATTTGTGTAAAACCAGGAACTACAAACAGTTAACATATGAAATGCCAAGCATGACTTACATTCAAAAGTGATAGTTTTTATGTTACCCTAAAGCTCAGAAGGTTTTGCCAGCCAGCATGTATGGACAGCAGAAGAGACATTTGTTATGTGAAGAGTCATTTCTCACTAGGATCTTTCAGGATCTGTGTCTGTGAAAAGAAATCCCACACCCCAGGGATAAGAACAAGGAAAAAAGGTCAGATTGTCCTTGGGAAAATGGCTTGTGGAGCTCATATAATTCCTCTTTAATAATATAGTTTTAGAAACCTGTGCTTTTGAATGCCTGCCTTGAACATCACCCATCCTTTGGGGCCCTTTAATGAGGACTTATACCCTACAATAAATGAATCTAAGTCACATAGACTGTGCCTGCATATGTCAGTCTGCAAACAGGGAAGAGAAGCATTGGACAGTAGTCCCAGTGACAATAGAAGGACTCATTAGCAAGGGTGAAACTCTTGAGTCATGTGTGTCTTTCTCTGCAGCAAACTTTTGCATTTCTTTCATTTCTATCTTTGTTTTTACATCAAGGTATTAGGACATTTAATTTGATGTTTGCTGTCTTCAGATGCTGTAGCCTCTCCATAAACTCTATCTACATAAAATGTGCCTTCTACACCATATTTTCCCTAGCTCAACTAGGTTCATACCCACTTACCAAGTTAGCATAATGTCTTTTTCCAAAAGGTTTATGTATTAATTACTATACAGTGCTCCTTTGAGTCCCATGACCAGTTTAATCCTCTAATTTTAATGAGGGATGTTTGTTTAGAAAGTTTACCAGATGTCTTTACAATCTGACATAATTTTATCACTGGTAGCCTGTCAGGATTAGTCAGCAAAGTGTTTAATCAATACCTACCAATGCTGAGCTGTTAGCATGCTCTCATCCCCTTTCCCACAACACCTTCATTTCAGTTATGTTGCAGAATTCACTTCAGAGAAATTGCATAGGCATCAGCCCAGGATTTGCCCAAGGCTACTAACTGAAAACAAGTTGAGGTTAGCCAGGAGCAGCCCCAGGGGCAGTTCTACTTTGCCTCTGCTGTGTCCAGTCTAATCTGTCACTCACTGGACCCTGGGTCTGTGCTGCATCCTTTGGGGAACACAAAATATGCCTAGCTTCTTTTGCCAAATTGGAGAAGCAAAGGTCTAAGCGGTCCATCCTGAATCCAGTCTTACTTCCGTGCTTTGGTATCATTAGGGAGTTAATTTTTCACCCTATCTCTAGTGTGGGCGAGAGGAAAAGCAAAAAGTAAGCAGAATACACTTTTGTAAATAAGTTTGAGCGACCTTTTCATAGTAAGGTGATGGGAGAGTGCGGTAATGATCTCAGTTTCAGTTAGTCTGTTTTCCTTCATCCCTAAAATGACATATAAAACACCCACGTTCCAGAACGTAGCATGATTCATATTAAAGTCTAGCCTTGGCCAAGCCTGAACTTGACAGTTCTTGTGCTTTGCAGAGGATTACTGGCCGGGTGGGGGTGGTGTGCCGGCAGTCAGGGAGAGAACAACCAAAGTCTGAAGCTATTTGTATGCACACAGATGTGTATTCCTGGGCTAGCATTTCCCTTCCTGACCTCAGGAAGACGTGATGAAACACAGCACTGACTGCTGAGCCAGTGAGGCTCTTTGAGTTGATAACCGTGGCATGTTCTGTGATGTGGTTTGCCTAGAAACCTATTTGTTTCTTTTGAAAATCCAAAATACCAAGCTGACATCAGTTGTAGTGTGCACTGAAAAATCTAGGCTGAGATGGCAGACTGTTTTATTCCATAAATGATTGCAGATGTTTGGGCAAAGGCTGCAAAACACAAGGCTTTTCAAACATGCACATGTGGGGAAGGAAACCAGGGACATATATAAACATGAACATATTACAGCCGGTCAGCTGATCCCATTTGAGATTGGCAATTATTAAAGATGTGCAAAAATAAGTGGAAAATATGATAGCTGCAGTACATCTGTTTGAGTGTTTTTCATTTCTGACTCTATAGGCTTACCTTCCTTTGTCTGACGCCATTTACATACTAGACACATAGAACTGTCAGCAGGCTGAAGAAGAGGCTTAGGACATATGCTGCTGTTTTTTATTACCACCAGATTGCAAAATAATACAGCCTGAGCTGGTTTTTCAACAGACTTAGTCCCAGCTCTACATCCCAGGAGCCTGCTATGCTAAGAAAGATCTGGCTGGTACCAATTTAGGAAGCTCTCTAAGAAAGTGATGCCCTTTAAGTGACTGAGTCATTTGACAGAGTCACAGGCATGGGAAAAAAAGATAGGAAGAAGAGCTACTAGTTGGAGAATTACTGGCATTAGTTGTACTTCCAGATCTCCAAATTTGGTCTGTTTGCTGTTGAATTCCAGAAGAAAGGTCCTAATAGTTCTCATTGACACTGCATTGAGAAGGTGGGGGACAGGGGCTGTTGGAGACCATGGCCAACCATGGTTTCCCAGCCACAGGAAAAACCAAGTCATCGTGGGCCTTCAGCTTCAAAATGCCAATGGCAGACAAAATCTGTCACAGCAGAATGCTCCTTGTGTCCTTTCTTTGGGCCAAATTCCAGCTTATTAATATGTTGCCATATAATAAATCTGACAAGTCCTTCAGCTGACTTGTCACAGGTTAACCCTCTATGCAGCTGTGGACAGTGAGTGAAGAGGGCTTTGCAGCTGTATGCTTCCAGTTGTCCTGCAGAGATATCTCTAGTTATATTAGTGTTAAGTTCCTATAAACCCGACTGACATTTCTACAGCTTGTGTTTATTGCCGATGACAAATTAAAAATGAAGTTTTAAACATTCATGCAGCAGAAAATCTCATTGTTCAGTTCTCTTAAAAATTAAAGTGTCAGCTACTTCTTCAAAGCTGTCCTTTTTAAGAAACTTTGCATCTTTTGCAACAGGCACAGTTGGAACATAGAAAATATAATTTCTTTCCTAATCAGTGTTTTTCTTTTCCATTTGACAGACATTTCATTTTAAAGTGTTTCTGCATCTGCAAATATTCCCATTCTGCTTATACCTCTGTTTTTGCATCAACATCATGGGCAGTAAAGTGAACAATTACAGGTAGAAAAAAAGAATGAGGCAGTCCCACACATGGTATATTGATATGAGAGTGCTAAAACAGTTGAAATTGAATTGCACACAGGCAGGAAAGAAAAGTCACTGGTTTTATGAAATATGCAAAGTTATTTAGATGTCGTCTTGTTACTATATGGATTCAAGAAACAACAATACAAATAAATGAGATAAAATCCACTAATCCACTATAACTGCAAAGGGTACCAGATCAGAGTAAGGAAATTGCTGAATTGCAAGTCACTGGGGCTGGGAGAGCTGCTGGGAGAGAGAACATACTTTGCCTTGTTCTCGCCTTGAGCAACCTGCCTTAGCCACTCTCCAGGATGGCCATCATGAGGTGGAAGTTTGGCTGCTCTTACAGTGGTGCAGTGAGCAAAACAGCTTCTCAGAATTGCTAGAAATTTTGTGAGCACAAGTTTGCTCCAGCTAAGACTTCCACCATTGTGTGTTGCCTTATTTTCAAGTAATTGCATACAATTGAGACAATGTCTCAAGTGAAAAAACATCAGATTTCAGGTGCTAGAGTTCAAAAAGAACTCTACAAAAGTTGACTGTGTATGCTAGAAGGCAAAATTTAGACAATGATTTCAAAACTCATTGCTTGTATTCTGTGGTTTGTTCTTTTCTCAATACACACAACTTCATAAATGAGTTTGGGTTTAAGATGTCTTCTCATGTGTAGCAATGTCTGTCTGATGGGTTCAGTAAAACTTGGCAACTGCAGGCAGAAAGAGCACGAAATCTTGGCAGGTTCTGTCTTTGTGAAAAGCAGCAGGTAGCATCACAGGTTGAAACTGGTGCCCCAGGTTTCATCAAGAGCAAGTTGAAGTCAGTATGATTATGGCTAGAGACAGAACCTAAATCAAATATCAAGGGTCCAGCTGAGCTCAGCAGAGCTGAACATTTTCCAGAGGTGAAAACAGCACACCCGGTATACTCTTGTTGTTCTGGTCTGAGAGCTGAGGAACACAGCTGCCTTCACGTTCTCCTTTCTTGGACAACACCACAAATCAAGTAGGCTGATCTTCACATCACTCTATGCTGGAAATTATTGACAATTGTTTGGAAACAGCTCATTCTTTAATGAGCACTATCTTGATGACATCCTTTGAGCTGTAGGTCTGGAAGCCATATTCCTGTTTGAATCTCTCAGTCACAACAGGTAAGAGTACATTAAAATTTAGGGGATGGCTTGCTTGGCCAAGGTGCTATGCATAGTAGTTCAGCTGTAGAACTGATGGGTTTGTTTAATTCACCAGTATGCTCGAGGGGGTTTTATGAGGCTTTGCAAGATGTAATCCAGAGGTCCTCATGGTTCCTTCTTTTTTTTACCTCCACCTTGTACAAAAAGATAATTTCAGATTGAGGTATCTGTAGCATATGGTTTCTGCAGAGCTGGAGATAATAGAAACATTTCAGTGAGGCCCCTATATGAGTTACGTCACTTGTTTTTTGACTCGGCAATTGGAGAGGAACTAGCAGGGAAGCCTGCTGTCACTGCTGGAGAAAGGATATAGGTCCTGGCGGCAAGCCCAGGCCTGCTCAGTAGATCAAAGGCTCTTCTCTTGGCTCCCAGAGCAGCCGGAAAAGCAGCTGCCCAGTACCCTTTCAGCATCCTTCGTTCCTTTCCCTCGTGCCAGCAAATAACAACTTCTTTTTGCTTCCCACCTCAGCAATAGTCTCATTTTTTTCCCTCGGTATCCTGCCAAAGAAGGTCCTTGTAGGGAAAGCGTTTGTGTTTACTACCTGCAGATCCCAGGGCCAGCCAGTGGAAATGCGCTGGGGATGCTGTGTTCCTCACATGCTCCTCCCTCCTCCCAGAAATGCTCCCAGCTGCTGACTGTAACCTGGAAGAGGAGGCAAAGCTGAAAGGAACGAGCCGTGGTTACAAACCACATGTCGTTTTCCAAGCCGGACCAATGGAAGATTTCAATTTGGAAAAGTGTTTTTTCTGCCAGAACAGCATAACGGCCACGCTTTGAAAGTCTTCCCACTCACCTCCCAGAAAACTAAATAGTGTGGCTTTTTTGTGAACTTCTTGGTGGTGTTTTTATTTCTTTTAAAACATGACTGCTTTCCTCCAGAGCTGCTGCTTGTTGCTGTCTCTGTTAACTGGCTCCTGCCAGGAGGTTTGTCTGCTATGAAAGGAGAGTCAGGCAGACACGCTGGAGAACTGCAGACTCTGCAAGAATATTATATCTGCTATTTACAGTGCTGTTTCTTCTTATGTTACGTGATGAGGTGGTTGAGCCTTTAAAAATAACTGCGCTGTGCTTCAAAGGCACAGGCAGCCCTTAGTTACCAAGTTACTGCTAAAAAGGAGTGAGCGCCTGACCCTTGACTGCCCCACAGGCAGTGTCTGCAGCACCAGCACCTTTTCTCCTCCCTGGTTTTGCGAGTCACTCAAACCAGGAGTAGTAGGTGAACACACTGTCCTGCTTGGGTCTGCTAAGGGTCTGGAAAATATTTCTGTAACTGCTTTTGTTAGCACTGTGAGGCACTCCAGCTTGCAGTCACAGCTGCAGCTGTGGGTATGAGGTTTTCCTTGCTCAATAAGCAGTCCCCGAGCATGGGTTTGCTGACTAATGATCTGCCATAATTAAAATTACTATGGGAGCAATGTTTTAAAAGATCTTTGTTCCCAAAGAGAGCTTCTATGGGCTATTAAAGCTGTGAGCCTTTTGGGAGCTCCTCTGGGGAGCAGAAGCTCTTCTTGCTATGTTCACACACCAATAATAAGGCCTTCATATGGATTTGCCTACTTCAAATTGCCAGTAATTAATAATATTCTATATAGGGGCATCAGAAACAGTTAAAGTATGCAACTGTGGACTGGCCCGGTGCCTAGTCCAGCTGCTTGGTAAGTCTGTATCTGTACGTGTTATTCTCTGCCTCACTTTCTTCTTCAGTAAAATGAAGAGAATGTGAGACATAATGATGCTTGTAAAATGTCTATGGTAGAAGGTGGAAACCACTCGAAATGGTAGGTATAGAGGTAGTGAAGGAGGAGAGAGATTATTTTCCACAGCTTTACTTATTATACCTGATGCTGTTATAATGGAATCTAATTTTCTAACTCATCTTTTGCATAAATATCCTATATTAGACAGCAGTGGCACTGTAGGGGGAATTAGAATAAGTGGAGAGAGTGAACTGCAGGATCATTATCACCAGAAATGCATATCATTGTTTATTATCATAAAGTACCTCTAACGAGGCACAATTATGCCTGTAATTTTTTTTTCTCATTGTTGTTCTTAATTGTTCTTCTCCAAGTGTCTCCTACCACCGTTTCTTTATTATGTGTATTGCAAAACTCCTCTAGGCATCCCAGTGAGGCACCAGTACTGCAGAAAGGCAGGGGAGCCCCTCGAGTACATGCAGTCATTTCTTTCTGTCTCCTCTATCTCTCGTCTCTGCCTTTATTGGCACCTTTCCACTTGCCTATTCTTTCTTCCCTGTGAGTCTGGTTTTGTCTTTACTACATCTGAAACAAAGTATTTTGACAAAAATAATATAAAAAAGGAAGGGGAAAACACTCTCTTATATTTCATTTAGTAAAAAATTGTGCAGCATTAGTGAACATCAATGTGGTGTATAAAATATATATGTAGGAAAATTGAGGTAATGAGCAAAACAAATGGATACCCAAAGCAAACGTGTGGATGCACCAGATGAGGTTCAATCCAAGACCATGCCATACCTTTGTCTCAGAAGAGATATGCAGGAGTTATGAGCCCTGATCTTCAACAGATTTTAGAATTCTGGAAAATTAATCATTATAAGAAGTTTTTAAAGGATTTCAAGGAGTGGCTGAAGAAAGCAATTTGCTTTGAGAGGCCAGCTCAGTGTTTTCTTGATCTTTTTACTGTCTCGGTAAATCATTTATTGGGGCAAACTTTCAAAAAACTCCCACACAAACTATGCTAGGCAGAGTGTCCCAGAAGAAATATTAGTCTCTGTTTCTGTTTTCTGGACCTGAAAAAAAAAAAAAAAGGTTGCAATACCAGGGTGGTACAGGCCCCTACCTGATAGTGTGGGGGCTTGAAAGCATCCCTTTTTATGAATAAATATTTGGTGAATTATTTGGGGCTATGAGGCTATTCATTTCTCATTTTACTTTACTTTTATTTGTTTTAGTTCTGTGACACTTGATACAAAATTCCAAATAGTACCACAGTGAAAGATTATAAGCTGCTATGTCTTTTCTCTTTTGAGTTAGTAAATTGAAATAAAATATTTTTATTTTTTCTCCCTGCAAATTGTTTTGGTTGACTTTGCTGGCCTAGAAGAGAAGTGTGGTTTGAAAGCTTCAGATATTAAGTGGAAAAAAGGAGAGAAAAGGAGGAATTGTGTAAGGTCTATTCTCCCTGCCCACAAGAGGCTCCCAGAAAATCTGGTAGCCCCACACAGGACTTCTGAAAGTCACATATCTTCTGAAAGAACACACATGACTTGTATTCATCAGTTATGACATTTTCTCTGGTCTAAAATATCCCAAACCATTCACTGCCATTTGTATCCAACATCAACTCCAAATCCAGAAGTATGATGAGAACCTAAAAATAATGAGATGTAAGAAAGGGATTTCTTTCTGGTCATATTCTGATTTTCAAACAGTTCAGGTGCAATTGATTGATCTGAGGAATATTAACCTCATTCAAGGATCAGAGCTTTGAGAAAAGCATTTTAACAAAATACCTTCTGATAAAATGTCAAGATTTGGCAATACTTGCTGTGACTATTTGGAAACTTGGGTATTTTCTGTTATTGCTTTCTACAAGGCCATGATCTTTTTCCCATCAGGCACAGGGAATAACTTTGTGTTATTTTTCAGCAAGGAAAAGAAAGCCATGTTGAAAAAGTTTTGTGTAAATTAAAATATATACATAGAGAAACTAGCTACACGTGCAAGTGGAATATACCTTTTTTTTTTTTTTCCATTTGCACATAGTATGAACTGATGGATTATAGTAAAGCTCCTACATCCAACATGTACAATCAGCCAAGTTTTGCTGCAAGATACACATAGCAGCAAATGGTGATATTTGGTAACATTCATTAAAATGTAAACCTCTGGTGACAGATATAGTTCCTCACAGTAGCTCCTAATGCTAAGTTTTACACTAAAAGCAGGAATGCATCTTCACTCTCTCACAATGTGCACCCTGACTGCCATTACAAAACTTACTGCTCGAATCAAGGAGTTTCTGACAATACATAAGCAAAGACAGCTCAGGAGTTCAGAGATGACAGTTCATTATGAGCAGGTACTTCCTGCTGTATCTGGAATTTCTTTCACATCAGTATTAATGACAGAGTGCTACGCATGTTCCAAGCTTCCCATTGTTATCTCACAGCAAAATTATGAATTGGCTACTTTGAACAAAGTTACTTTCTTTTTTTTTTCTTTCTTTCTTTTTTTTTTTTTTTAAAAAGCTGATTTTTTTTCCTGGTTCTATCATAAACCTGTATTCTCCCACTGCTGACAGGCAAGTAGAGGCCAATAACCCATGCCTCTTTGAATAATTTATTAACCCATTGATCCATTTCAATGAAATTTAAGTCAGAAAAAGCTCTCAGGAGTGCTTTATGTCCTGCTGGGCTTTGTGAAAAGTCAGTGGTGGAGTGGGAAAGCACAACTCAGGTTTGCATCCTGGCTGGGCAGCCCAGCAGCCCCGAAGTTTGAAAGGAGGTGAACGCTGCTCGCCCCGCCTGGCCCTGGTGAGCTGGTGGCACTGGAGACCTGGAGAGCAGAACCCAGAGATACAGAAAAGGGGAGAAGGAACAAGGTATTGCCAGCCTTCAAACTTGGAGGTTGGAATTGTGGCCTCAAAGTAAGAAGTTTGTGGTTTATTCATTCATGAGTTTCCCCTGCCTACACACATCATCTGTAGAGCAACTACAGTGTTTTACCCTTCCCAAACTTACAATTTTAAGGCTAATTTTCTAGAAGAGCTAATTGAAATCACATGACAAGTGCCTAATTAAGTACTAACACATAACCTTACAATTGTAAAATATGATCTTAGTTATCCCCCCATATCTATCCATCCTCCAGTTCACCACAGAAATTTGATTCCCCTTACCCCCAGCATTATTACCTGTACATAAGCCTACTCCTTGCACCCTTGCTCATCTCTGCTCCTGCTGCTGCTGTTCCAGGGCTCCGTCTGCCTCTTTTACTTCTGTGTCTCACAAAGATGGTGTTAACTGTTCACCAGCAGTAAAGCAAATGTGGCTGCAAAAGTGCTTGCACACAGCAACTATTCTGAACAAGTTGTTGTGAAGGAATTTCTGCTAAAAACACAGGAGAAAAAAAAATGAGCTGGTATCTCGAAATACTTTCCTCGCTGCAGCGAACAGCTGAGGAGGAAGATCAGGAGAGAGCCAAATGCTGTTTGCAAGTAACGGGGGGGTAAGAGGAAGAGGGCAAAAGGCACTGAAATTTGTTCTTAAAGGAGTGAAGGAAACTCCAGGAAGCACAAAGAAGAGAAGAAACTAATGTGCCTTTAAAGTACATTTAACGTGGGATTGCTGACATGTCATCACAAGCGCCAGCATAGAGCTATTACATGGGTCACTGCAGGGACAGGGTTACAGTGCCCTTCTATAATCTTGTCAGATTTATTTTATATTTAACTTTGTTGCTGAATTCCACCTTGTATAGTGTTCAGTTTAGGAATAAGCACTATTTAATTCTGACCCGGTGATAGGGACTTTTAACCCCAACTCACCTCTATGCTTTTCTGACTCCAAGTAATGTGAAGTCTCTTTGAGCAGTCTTCTTCACTCTTTCCAGGTATTTTTCATGTGAAGTTCAAAGAACTCTTTTTAGTTCTCAGATACTCTGATTGTTTTCACAGGCATTTTGAAGTTGCCAGTCTCTCTTCGCAAAAGTTTCCATTAACAAACAGAGAACAGTAGCAGTCAATGTGATGAAAATCGCTCAGCCACACACCAGAAACACTGCATATGCCAAGATATAGTTGAGGTGAGCTGTTTATGAACAAGTGCTAAAACCTCACCTGGCTCCAAAAGAGGTGTTATAGAATGATGTTGCATAACCAAAAATGTCAAAAAACTTTTTGCAAGCTTTGTGACTAGGAAAAGGGGTGGCTACATTTATTATTGGTTATAAACACATTATCCCCGCTTCTTCTTAATATAGTTTCACTGGCACAATTACAGCCTTCTACATTCCAAAACAGAGAGCCATCCTCATTCTTCCTTACCGCAAAAATGTGTTTATAAGGGCAAGCAAAAAGAAAGGAAAAAGTGGCAGCACCTCAAACATGTTACTGATGTTTGCAAGTTTCTGGAAAAAAAAACAAAAAAAAAAAAAAAAAAAAAAAAGCGCACCTTTAAAATTCAGGTTCTCATAGTTGTGTTTTGGCATGGAGGTAGAGGGAAGGTGTTGAGACAGGGCGAGAGTCCAAAGTGTGTGTGCTCCAAGCAGCCGCATGGCAGCCGGTGAGTCTCAGCTCGCCTTGAGTCCTGGGAAGCAACACTTGCTGGGGGGGCTGCCCTTGAAGGAAGGGGCAGCACCAGCATCTCATAGCTCTGCTTGACGAGGACAGCTGGCCAGCAGCAGTCACCAAGTCTCATCCACTGTGCCCCCTGTGATGGCAGTAGGAAGAACATCCCAAAAATACCTGTGCCCGAACTCTGTGAGGTCGCAACACTGAGCTGTGCAGGTGGTTGTCAGAAATTGTGTGCTATTAGTGTGGCATAAGCCCTGGCTAAGACACAAGCCACTCATCAAGCACAGATCAGTCCTGAGCACTTCAGTTGTTTGATGCCAGTGGCCTTGACAACTCCTTGCACAGATTCAAAGTTTATATAATTCTTCAGAAATACTCTCTTACTTATTTGAAATTAGTAATAAATAGGGAGTATTGCTTACTGTTTATTGATATATATAAAAAATAATAAAAGTTTGTGGACAAAATGCAGACGGTGGTTGGAGCAGAATCCATTACATATGCAGCAGTCCTTGACATCTTCTGGAACGGGAGATAGCTTGCTACTTTTCTCTTTTTATTCATAATATAACAGACCGGTGAAAGCAGGGATTTATTTACAAATTTATCTGAACAAATAACTCCAAAGACAAAAAGTAATTGCCTAATGTTCACCACTGTGGTAGCAACAAAAATGTAATTTAATTATTAATGGGAAGACTTCATCTCCACCATTTTTGCAGACTATTATGCCTTGTGGGATCAGGAATGTGCTTCATTAGGGACTTCTCTTAAAAAGTAAATGTAAACCATATGCACATTCAGCTCAAGGTCTTTACCTCAGAAATAATTATGTCTGTAGCTACCCACTGCCTGTTAGCTAGATGTCATTCAAGGTCTTCCTTGAAATATTAGAAGCATGGGTAATACCAGATTAACCAAGTTCCTGAAAAGTATCTTAAGAGTTATTCTTTAAAAAAATAAGATTGTGGAACAGAGAAACAGAGAAGACTGGAAACCCTAAAGGATAAAGTAATCCCCTCTCTACAATTATTGCAGGTCTGTTTTGTGTTGTTACACACAGGGCTTGTGTATGTGACTAAGAGTGACATGTACATGCAGAGAGTGAAAAAAAATGAAATTAATTTGGGGAAATTAATTCAGATAGTGTCTACACATTTGGGTTCTCTAAGGTCGAGGCTAGCAAGTACACAGGCTAAAGTCCAAATTGCCAATGAGACACATAGATCACCATATTCAGAAATTCAGCATCTTATTTGACAGAAAATAAAATACTGGAGCATGAATGTACAAGAACAAATGTTGTGTCATAGGGTTCTTTAAAAATAGTTGCTAGTAAAAGGGGATTTCTGCTACAAAGAAAGAGCTGTATCTTTAGTTAGTCTTTTGGCAACATATCTATTCTCTGTTTCATCAGATAGCAGTGATATCCCAAGGAATCCCTCTGACAAGGGGTTCCCCCAGAGCCTGGGACATTGTCCAGTTACAGTTTAAAGAAACATAGAGCAAGGATGACTGAGTAAAGACAGAAGTCTCTGAGAGCATTAGGAAAACAGAAAGAAAGAGTGCAAGGGAGCAGCGTGTGAGAAAGCAAGCTTCTCTTTCTCATATGAGTAAAGCTGGGGGAATTACATCTGTCTTTAGGTTTTGTGGTGAGGGGAGCCTGATGTTGGGTCGGGACCAGCTTACTTTCTTTCCTTTTCTTCTTTATGCACAGACTTCATATTTAGATGAGAAGATCACATTGATTCTTATGGAAGCTTGTTAGATTTACATCCATTAACAAAAAGGGACTCTTAACTGAAAGGCTCTGTTTGGGGCAGTAGCAGCAGAGAATAAAAGACTGCTGTTAATCTGGGCTGAGCCAGGGGAGTGCCAGATGGCTCCTTCTCCTTGGAACACAAGGGAGGTGCCAGAGAACCATTGCCTTGGGAATCCACCCGGAGCAAGCTCATAAAGAGCTACCAGCTCTTGCTAGCTCTCTGCAGGTGCTGGCAATTGTCCACAGAAGGAAACTGTAGTATCACACCTGGAAGGAGAAGTTTACGATAATGCATCTCCATCCCATGCCTATCACAGGCAGTGCTGTCCCGGAGGTGGTTTAGGAGAGTACGCAACTGTTTCAGAAGCATCTGAAACTAACTATGATCAGTCCATTTACTCTTCTTTATTGCTAACGGCTTCCACCTAGGTCACCCTTAGGCACAGCATGGAAAACCTTACTGTTTAACCCTTGTGGCTTTGGATCTGACCTTCTGCTCCTTCCAACACGGCAGTGAGTCGGTGGAGTCTCACAAGCTAGAAGCTCTGCCTTGCAGCGCAGCACAGTCTCATGTTAGATCACACTACAGATAGGGCAATGCTTTTCAGAGGCTTTGCTGTTTGTAATTTAAATGCTGATTAAGCGATGTTATGTGGGATTGTCCTTCTAGAGCTCTAGCACTCTTTGGACTGGATGCCTGTTTGGTTGAAAATCTATATTTGAGTTGTCTTCAGTTAAGATAGGTCTGTTACCTGTCTGGAGCATCCTGCTCTCTTGCCACAGTGACCTCCCATTCCCAGCAGAGCACCTACACATGGCAGGTCAGGTCGGTGCGGCTGCTGGTCCCTACAGTGTGCACTCCTGAACAGGCTGAGCAGTTTCACAGCAAAAACCACGGTGCATTCTTACTACACATTATCCCTGTACACAAAACCAGATCTGAATCTATTTCTTTTCAATTCATACCTGTGCAGTTCTGTTGACCTTGATGGATCAAAGCCTCTGCTTTGCCAGTGAAATGGAAGTCAGAAGCTGGTGTGCTAAACAAAACACATGATTACCAGGAGAAGCGACTTGGCAGGAGTTAAAGCACCAGTCATACAGAAAAATGTTTGCTTTGAAATTCCAGAGATTTGACTGTCCCTTTGGTTCTTCGGAATGCTTTGATTTAGTCATGCGGGGTGGGAGCAGGCTGTAACCTCACAAGGGCACTTGGAACAGTACCTCTTGTGCAGCTACAGGAGATGTGAAGGGAATTAACTGTCAGCAAGCTTCAGGGAGACAGCAGATGTATATGTGGTTAGCAGAAGTTTGGCTGGCTTATAAAACTTATTTCCACCACAGGATCAAAACCAATTATGTATATAAAATACATAATCCTTGGGTGTGTAATGTATAACAGGACACAACAACGTAAGCGAGGGAACAACAAATTCATTGCATGCAATTGGCTGAACAGTTTCACTTTTAATTACTTGAGAGCAGAAGAAGAGACGACTACAGTTTCCACGAGTGCCAATTATATATGCTCATAATGAAATCAAGATTTGGTGCATTTAAAATAACCCATTTTATGATTCTTTTTTAGAAGTAAACATTCCAAGCCAACTCTGCGTGCTTTTGGGTACAGCTTACAGGACAACCCTTACATCAGCAGAATGCACTGTTGACACAAATCTGCTTGCTGTACTTGAGTATCTTTCCAATTTCCTTGTGCAGTTGGCAGTTAAAGGCAGCTTGCTTACATTTCCTGCCTCTACTTTTGTTAGTAGCCCAAGTGTGAGTGTAGTTTGTACCCCCCAAAAAAATCTGAGTCTCAGAAAAACAGCAGTGAGACTAGATGCTGGTCCCATGTTGCTGGGAAGCTCCTACTAGATTCCTTCCCCAGCACATATCTAGGACCGTGTGTACATTGCTAATGTACACACTGTGCATTCTTAATGGGACTTGCTCAAGAGGAGAGAGAAAAAACACTTAATGGAAATTTCCTTGTAATAACTTCAGTAATTCTCTACTCTTCTATGGATTTTACATCTTGTTTATAAGTGTTTCCACTTACTTTTCATTGTTATGTTGGCATTTTGTTTCTAGGATGAAAATAAAAATAAGGCGAGGAAAAAACACTGATTAGAAGCTTTAAAATTGAGTGTCACCAAAGGAGTGAAAATTGAATAACACCATAAAAATATGCTCATCTTCCAACTTCTTAATAAGCCAACTATGGAGAAATATACTATTTTAAATTTGAAAAATAATTTTTTCCACTGATTTGCTAGTGGGCTGCAAAACTTTTAGAGGCATGTTAAGATACCCAAATGCCACGTTAGTCTCCAAGACTAGTCACATAGATTAACCTCACAAAAGGTATCTGATGATTGAATTGGACAACACAAGAAATGTGCTGAGCAAGGAAGAAGCACAAGCCAGGTTAGACATGAAAGTTTTCTCTATATGGGACCTGTTATCAAAGATCATTCATTTGATGCAACCTGTGAGATCTTTACTGAAGTTTCACTGGATGGAAAAAGGAATAGATAGACTATAATAACTGATTTCTTGACTCCAGTCCTCCAGTCTTGCCAGTGAGGCATCTCTCCATATTTTTGAATCTTTTTTTTTTTTTTTTTTTTTTTTTAAACTATATGGAACAGATGGAACACCTCTCCTATGAGGACAGGCTGAGGGAGCTGGGGCTGTATCCAGTATCTGAAGGGAGCCTACAGGAGAGCAGGATATTTGATATTAGGAAAAAATTCTTTCCTGTGAGGGTGGTGAGACACTGGAACCTAATGCCCAGAGAAGTGTTTAAGGCCACACTGGATGGGGCTTTGAGCAACCAGGTTTAGTGGGAGGTGTCCCTGACTATGGCAGGGGGGTTGGAACTCAATGATCTTTGAGGTCCCTTCCAACTCTAAACGTTCTATGATTCTGTGACTTCTTAGGGAGGTTATAGATGACCCATTCCTGTCAGTGTTTAAGAGGCATTTGGACAATGCCCTTAATAACATGCTTTAATTTTTGTTCAGCCCTGAATTGGTCAGACAGTTAGACTAGATGAGCATTGTAGGTCTCTTCCAACTGAAATTTATTCTATTCTATATTCTATTGTAACTTAGTTAATATTTCACTTTACCTTTAATCACGCGTTGAACCCTTGGGAGAATATAAAACATGCTTCTAAAAGGTCTTAAACTGTTCTAGGAGGCATGACAGCAGCTACAACAACCTGTTTGCTGGGAGGATTTTAAGAAATTAAAAAGATCCTTTTGTTTTAATTCAAAATGAACAGTTTATTTTTGGTAAGTTGGGTTTCTTTAGCAGTGGCTCTGAGAGCGCTCCAAGCCCTCTGATGATGGGCACTGCAAACAGCACAGTCAGACTTGTCCACAGGTGACAGGGAAACTGTATTTCTTAAATAATTCACAATGTACTCCAACAATTCCATAAGGTCAATATCTATCATTAACTCAGAGGAAATCAAAGATGAAAGAAAGGAGTGTTTGTTCTCACTGATCTTTGAGAGAGCTGTCTACAAACTGCTGATTTCCATTGCGCAGCAGTACACAAACAGCAAATCAGAGCCCCTCTGCACATTTACAAGCACCGCATCTGAGACAGATAAACTCTGTAGCTAGAATAGTATCTCTTTGTCTCTGGATTTTCATCTCAGAGCTGACAAAAATGGAGAAAAGGGACAAAATACAAATTGGGGCAACTTTGTGCAGATAAGTGTTGGGATTCCTCACGCCTAATTGGCCATCCAAAATTAGCCATCAGGGCCTGCTGTTTTACATAGGAGGCAGATGCTGCCAAAGGGCAGTTCATCCCCTCCAAATATACCTGTTACAAGGAGAGTGGGATACATTACTTGCCCAGAGTGCCTGTGTTCTCTATGCATTTATAGCAATTTATACACATGCATCCAGATTTTTCCTTAATTTTTGTCTTCTGGACACTACTTTCTAAGTGGGTTGTCCTTTGTATTTGTTTCAGATTTCCTTTCGCAGGAAAGAACTTAAATTGGCCACATTGAAATTATGCAGCATACAGAAGTCAGGCCATAACTGGGATTTTCAGAGAGACACTACTGCAACAGGACATAAACAGCGTGTTGGAAAACTTCAGGCATTTTGTGCTTGTGCTATGAAATAACGAGGCCCTTACACAAAGGCTTTATCCTTCCAGATGAGTGTGACGTTAACTCTGTTGTTAGAGAAAGCAAAGCAGCACACACACACATGGCACATGCGTTGAACTATGTGACAGAAATATGGTGTCCTGAGAGTCAGTAAGGAAGGAGGAATTTGGCTGTAATCACACCAGATTGCAGGAAGCTATAGACTTAGGAAGAACACCCAAAAGTCTGCAACGTGAGGCAGGGCTGAGGGAGGGGTGGGAAGCTTGGAGAGGGTCCACAGCAGAAAACACAGTGAGTGTTTGTCCTGTGGGGAGAGAGATGTGGGCACCCTGAGGTAAAGGGCTTCTTTTTCCTACAGGCAGTGTGTTTTTGTTTGCCTAGATGCTTGTTTGAATGGTAAACCATTCCGGAATGGGCAGGACAAAGGCAGGAGAATGATGTGTGCATCTGTGTGTGAGGGAGAGAGAAGGGAGTAGTATTTCTGTGAGCAGTGCTCACATGGCCACATGTGGGCTGACAAAAACTGAAAAGGCAGCTATTCTCTCTCTGGATGCAATTTGCAAACCATCATTAATTAAATAATGCTGTCCTTTTTTTCCAGACTAGCTTAAACTGTAATGGAGTCTAATCTGCTGAATAATAAATATCCTCGTGTTTCACTGAGTGTTCTTTTACTACATAATGATGCATGTCAAGAAGAAATCTGTGGTTCTCCTTGAACATCTCCAAAGTTGTTTAGATTTGCCTTTTTAACAAGCTTTTAATGTAATAACTACAGAGGAGTATCGTAAGGCAATGTTTCCCAAACTGTGTGAGCTGCCAGGCCCTGTAGGTGGTTTGCAGATGGTCTGGAGACCATGTTAAAATAATAAAGCCATAAACTGGAGAGTTAAAACACGGGCAAAAAGAGTGCTGAGCAGGCCACAAAATGTGTGACAAGAATTTCGTTTACAAACATAAGGAACGGGCCACAAAGGCTGCTGACTGGTGGAAGGACCTATGAGTTCTCACAGATTTCTCCAGCATTCTGCATGGGTCAGCCTTCACACCCACCAAAAACCTTTTGCAAGAGGCGAACGGCTGGGAAGGCAATTCGTGGGGCTGTCTAGTTTATGCCGTCGCAAAGGGCAAGGATGCCAATGCATTTGAGCAAAACCAGCTTTCCGTCAGCAGTGGGTGAGCAGAGCTGGTGAGCCACAGAGGCTGCTCCCAACCAGCATGGCCACCTGCAGGAGATCGACTTCCACATTAAAAACGTCAGGCGTGTTGCACGTGATCCATTGCCGATATACTTGAATGGATGGTAAGGGTGGACTCGCCTGCCTGCTTTGCCTGCAGGTCTGGCAGCACAAGAGAGCTGTGAACCTGGTAGGCACTGCCCGTTAGGCTGCGGTTACGGCTATCTGGTAGCGATGCAGCGGGCGTTACTGGCAGACTGGTGAGCTGAGTATTTCTGAACATACACAGGTACATTTTTGCACTGTGAATAGACTGCAAATAACAAATATTCTCAAATGATGGTTCTTACTTCAAATTCAAACCTATGTTTTTGTGAATTCCAAAGGGAAATATTTACTCTGTGCAAATTACCGTTTTAACCCATAAATGACTAATAAAATATTTATAATCTTTAAATTCTATTCAATAGCACACCAAAAATGACATGGATATGCGTGTTCCTCCTCTACAAGGCTGTGCACTAAAACGAACACAAAATGGCTACTTTTCATTGTGCTCCAGCCTCCTTAGTGACTAATGCATTCGGTCTACAACAGAACACAGCTCTGTTTCTGCATTCTGCAAACAACAGTTCTCTTCTGAGCAGCCAGACAAAACCTCCGAATCTGCATACCTTCAAATGTTGAGATATAAAAACTAGGGATTTAATTTTGTTTTCTAAGAGAAGCCAACCTGCAAAGAATTTCTGTTCTTTTTACTCTGTATTAGACACAGATGATTAGCCTGAAAGGTAAAGAAAACTCTCTTCAAGTAAATTAATCTATTCATACTTAGATGAGCTATTCTGCTTTGGCAACCTGTAGAAATGGTAATCTAATCATGCCACAGTACTAGTATCCAATATGCTGAAAGCTTGTAATTCACAGCTCAAGGGGAATGTGGAAGGTAGTTGAGAATGCAGTAATTATAGGGTTGGTGCTAGAATGAGCAGTGAAATAATGTGTATTATTTTGTTCATAAGCAAAATTTTTTTTTAGCCCATAGCAAGCAGGTTGTGTGAGCAACCGAGCTGCAGGTTTTTTGTCTTTGATACAAAGCCGTAGGACATCTGGTGCTATTAACTGTAATTCCATGCATGTACCAGTAACACCTTTATACACATATATGTACGTACATATACACTTACCTTAAAGCTGAAGAAAACTCTTTCCTGAAAACCAATTTCTGAGTACCTCTTCATATGCTGTTTTGTGAAGTGAAAATCCGGTGGGACACTAAATTGTGTTTGGATCCAAACCAATTAATGCTGGAAACACTGGACTCTTAACTCCAATCTGTGGTGTCAAATAAACTAATTTAACTGCAGCAAAGGATCACCTGGGCAGCTTCACCCTCACCTAGAAGGGCCCATGGCACTAGCCAAGCCCTTGAAGCTCTCCTGGTCTTCTCTCATACCATTTCACTTTTTTTTTTTTATTGCAAGTTCTATGTGTTTTGTTTGTTTTGGAGTGTTTTGTGGTTTAAGTAAGAATGGTTACTGTTAAAAGATACTTTGGGACTTAATATGTATTGCATGGAAGCTACGGATAGACCAAGACCAGTGTCATATGCCAAGGAAGCTAAGAATGCCACCAAAAAGGACCATTCTGAAAGAAACCAAATATAAAAATCAAAGCCCAGGAAAAAAACATGCCTTGAAATTTGTTGAACCATATGAGATGAGAACAAAAGAAAAACTTAAAGGCAGAGTCCAAGATTAACATGGTTTTTTATGTGCATGCACGGGTGGTTATATTTGTGTGTTCAGACAAGCACATGCACACAGGTATTTACTGTGATCTCCTGTTTCTTACTTCACATACACTTCCAGCACCTCGCCTATCTGTCACCCTAGCGCATACTATACAATACAGAGTAAGACTTTCCGAATGCATTTCCAAAAATAATAATGCCCATATTGTTTTAATTAGAAAATTGCATGTGCACAGTAACAACTCATCAAGCCTTTGCCCCATCTGGCAAAGTGCAAAAAAACAATGTGTAGACAGGAACATGTGTTAATGATGCAACTGATGTTAAAATTGTCACGTAGGATGGATTTCACACATGGCAGTCTATGGAAGCTCACGAGAAGCTCAGTTCTCAACCAAGTGGCATGCAGCAGTCTGAAGAATGTGAGAAGTAGCCTTTTTAATGCATTTTTTCTTTTGAAAATATATAATTTATGGAGGAGGGGGAAGTACTGTTGGTTCAGTTCTCCTTAGTGAGGCTAATACAATGATCCAGGAGGTCTTACTTTTCACTTGTACTGGTGGAAGTGAGGAAAACAAATCTCTGAAATATTTCAGAGAAGTTTAGGACACTTTGAAAAACAAAAGCTGCTTGACTGCAATAATAACTTAAATTAAAGTGAATAATACACTCCATCCTGAAGGACTCTAACAAGTTCAACACAGCTAGAGTCCATTCTGTTGTATGAGCATGGCAAAGTTTGAAATTAATTGTCTTCTCATTTCTGTCATGACAGGTTTTGCACTTACAGAGTTGTTCATAAATATAGACATTTATTTTCTCTTTTTAGAGTCTAAATTCCATTTCCTGTGCTTAAAAATTTACACTAAGAGGCTCCACACAGACATCGTAAAAGAACATTAAGGGTGTGCTTTTCCAAATTCACAATTTCAACTTTTATATAAAGAAAAATATTTGTATTTTTTCTTGAATGAGGTACAAATATTAAAAAAGAAGAAACAGAGAAAGAAAATCCTGTAGACCAGTCACTTTTTAGTTGGCTCCACAGAGTTAAAAAGAAATTGCTCACAAGAGGAAAAAAGTGAGGAAAAAATATGAAATAATCTTGTCCTGTTGAGATGACGCTTTTCTCTTGATAAACAGGTCAAATCAGCAGGTTCCCAATCTCAAAGGAAACTGCTGTGGTGGCCTACTTGGCTGTTAATACATAGCACATTCAAGACGTATAGAAAAGTCAATGGAATGGGATAACAAAGAAAATATGACTCAACCCCAGTGCTAAGCTCTAAATTCAGGAAAACTGAAAGTTCTTTTTGATTTTATGAGTAGATTTTAATCCTGACGTACATGGATTAAACAGCAATTTTATACACAAAAGAATGATATTGCAGATATAATAAGCTGCCTTTGAAAGTGTTAAAAACTAATTGTTCACACTTTTTCTAATCATTCTGCAGGTAAGGAAATCTGTGCCCTGAGAAATCTTGGATAGAGGCATGTTGATGCACATACTTTGTTGCTGTTTTCTTCACCCAAGTCACTCAGCCAAAGAACCTTGAATATTGCCCCTTTTAGTCTTTAAAAGCTGAAGGGAATTAGGGCAGCCAGTACAGACTCCGAAGAAAGCAAAGGTCGCGGGAGGAGACTGCTGGCTCAGTGTGCTGCACTCCTCGCTGAGCAAAGTCTCCCTAACTCTGGAAATTCTCCAAAAGTACCATGGTTATTCCAGAATAACTCTTTGTCTGGATACCCTTAATCCCAAATAAAAAGGGGGAGTGGGTATACTGATTCAATTTAAATCACTTCCAAAATGCATAATTACTCCCGAGTAATAGCTCTTCTGGCAAGCATCCAATAAGCCTCAAACCGTCCTCTCAGCTGGGTGCAGTGCAGCCATGGATGATGATGCTGTGACCTACAGCTACGCACTGCATGTATATCCACTTAGATCCCCTGTGATAAAAAGTAAATTATATTAATATTGTTGGTAACAGGAGCACACCGATTTACTCACTGGAACTGATTTAAATCTTGAATTTTTAATATTCCCACGTTCCCAGGTTGTTTGCGAACAGTCCTCATTATTACAGACATATTTATCAATTGTTAACGGAGAATTTATGAAAAAAAGACCCCGGCTTGTGGATTATTCATCATCTATCCATTTTAATTATTTTCTTTTTGTGCCGAGTGATTGGCATTTGACAGTGATATTGCTCAGACTCTGTAATTTGATGAGAATAACAAATAATGAATAACCACATGTTCTCAGCAATGTTAACCGGGAAGATAAATGTGCTGATACTGAGACAGACATTCTTCAAACATCCATGCCAACAGAAATCGAGGTCATATAAAGGTTTTCAAGCAAAGCATTGACAAACTGAAGAGCCTGAGTTGAACCAGGCTGCAGGTTGCTCTGCTGAGCATCCTTGTTTTCATAGAACATTCACAGCTATTTCTATTAGGGGGTTTTATTTATTTATTTATAACTGACCAGTTTGGGCAAAAAGATCCATCCATTGTTTCATATCCCGTATGTCTGTGGGACTGTCTTCAGTCAGAGGTTACCTTCTGAACCACAGCAAGACAGTGGATCTCACAGACTGAGATTTTTTTGTTCCAAACACCAAGTTTGTAGGAGAAATAGTTGTATGCAATAAATGGGCCCTGTTAGAGAAGTGGTTGAAGGAGAGGACATTTCAGGTTGGGGCAGAAAAATTATATATAGAGAGAGAACTCAAACTGGGACTCTGGTTAAAAAATTGACATAGACCCTTGCATCTCATGCACTTCGGGATGTGGAGGATTTGCTATCTACATATGAAATTGTATGGATTTATAGGCTTCACTTTGCTGGCGTTCGCAAAGATTTTGTCCTGGCCTTGTGATCTTTGAAAGAAGAAAGCACTTCTGTAGTCTAGAGATTCAAGAGGTCTAAATACTTTGAAGTGTCAAAACTCATTTGGGCATGTCTCTTTTTACACATTGAATAGATGGCCTGGGTTTGCCTTTTAACTTATCCAGAACAAAAACATCTAAGTTTAGCTTTTATTTAAGCCAGCACAAAATGCATATGTAAATATAAGAAATGATAATATTATTTTGCTGTGTAAGATGTAGGTTTATCCCAGGCTGAGACCAGGAGCACTAATTCCAAAATCTCCGGCTAAAGGAAACTGTAATTGGAAAATAAACACTATGTGGGTTTGGGAGAGAAAATTTTACTCACACTGGTTCTTTGCTGTGACAATGCTTTTTGTTCTCATGGAAATTATGCAACAGAAACTCTGATTTTTGCCACTGGAATGATACGACATGAATTCAGGGATCAGGATTTCGGGATCATGTCAGCAAGTTTAGAATTTCCAGCTCTACTGAACTGATGAGTTTTTAAATAAAAAAAGAAAAAAAGAAATAGAAGAAAACAAAACTAAACAAGGAAGTTATGGGAGTTTCTGTCTGACATCTCCAAACTGTGAATCTGAATTTCTTCAAGGCCTGCTTTACAAGCATTTCTTTAATAAAGGGATAAATACGTGCAAAGAAATTAGAATGTCTTTTACTCAAATCTTGTTTAAAGGTAATACAAGACTGGTCTGTCCTCTTTCATGTTTGGCAGGGCCTCTGTCTTTCTCTGTCTAAATGTCTTCTGGGAGTTGGTGATGTCCTCTTGCTAGTTCAGGACCCCCAAAAAGTGATTTTTTGGGCTTCAATGTCTGGAAATGCTCTCATCTGTATACTATGGTGACTGTAATGAGCACTATAGTGACTGTAATGAGATGTCAATATTTTTCGTGCTCAAGACACTCAAGCTTCATTAGAAATTTATCACACCAAGCCAGTATTTTCAGCTGATTTGTTGTTGCTAACTACAATTCTTCTTGTAAAAACATGCAAATAGATAAAAGGATGAGGTCACTCACAGTGACCTCAAACCTGTCAGTAAGCAAGGCTGAAGCTTATTAACTGGAATTTGAAATGGGAAAACAGAAATCAGACTTTGGTGTAGATTTTAATTCCTCTCAACACAGTATACATATATCATACACATTTTTCATACGTCTTGTTCACCAAGCAATTCCATTTTCTAGGTTATGAAAAAATGTTAATGTCCTCAGGCTTGAGTCAGTTTTGCTATTTAACTGAAATTTGGCCAAAGATAAGTATAATTTCTTGTGTAAACCCTTTGTCTACGTTTCCTTCTCATTTGAGAAGAAATTGTAGTTTCCCCTCGGCATTAGAGGATCTGCCCCAACAGACAGCTTTTAGCAGGTCATCTGATAACCTCATCAGGACCACAGGCGAGGCAGAACTTTTGAGTTGGGTCATAATTCTCTCTCTCAGGTGACAAGTTACTGTTCAGCCTGGAGCATAAATTTAGGCATAATTTTCCCTCTCCCCTTCCTTCCTCCTGCTACAAGTGGCTCTTGCTTTTGGTTTGGATTTGGGTTTTGTTTTGGGAAACATGCAAGCATAACTTGCTTGTTTTAAACATTCCTGCTTGGACTGGAACACCGTAAAAGCAGTAAGTGCACTGAAAAACACAGCACTGTCTGGGTAAAAACAAGCCAGTACTTCCCTGGCTCAACAGACGTTCTTGCTCATGCCCACATGATGCTTTCCTTCCTGAATGCTGTTTTTCTACATTTATGTTTATTAGCAATTCTCTGTGAGAATAACATAGTGTGTTGGTAAACCTGCATAGCTCTTTTGAGTTATAGTGAACTACATTGAAATTGATACTAAGATTATATAAATCAATTCTTGTGGTACTTCATGGGAATTCATCGTAGCTAAAAAGTTGTTCGTGTTCCTTTGATCAATCACATTCTTCTTTTAGTTTGTATTGGCTCTAATTTTCTTGTCTTTGGCATTTGTACAGTTTCTTCCCAACATATATTTGATTAAAACACAGCAGCCCTTCATCATTTGAATAACTTTTATCTCTTAGCCAAACTATTTAATATAATCTTCGATATCAAGTAGCGTAAAATAAGATTCTCAAAACAAATTGAAAGATAGACTTCTGAGACAATGTGAGAGCAGGAAAGTCTTGATGCCATTGGGGACTGAGTAAAAAAGCTTAAACATATACTTTCTTTTCAGACGGGAGTTTAAAGACATTTGAGTCCTTTGCTGGATCAGGTGACAAAGTGCTTTCTGCTGCAAGGAATCACAATGTATATTCATCAGCATCACAAGGTAGTTTGTTTAATAAAATAGGTGGGTACTATACCAAAAAACAGTAAATTCCATTTCATATAAGTTGCATTAAGCACATTTGAATAGTCTGTGTCAGAGCAATGCCTTCCTTGATTGCTTAAAAGCTTCTGAACAGCCTTAGGGTTGAATAACATGCAAAACTGGTGTACCTACATTTCTGCACTCGCTGTGTATACCGGTACACTAATGACTGAAGGAATATAACTGTCCCATATGTGTATATATGTATACACCTGTATCATGGTGCAGAACTGCTCCAATGTAGGTCAGCACTGAAACGTTCATAAGAAACAATGCTACTTACTGTATTCTGTGTTTTGTTTTGTTTTGTTTATCTTTTAAAAAATCATACAGTCATAGAATCATAGAATAGTTTGGGTTGGAAGGGACCTTTAAAGGTGATCTAGCCCAAGCCCACTGCAATGAGCAGGGAACTCTCCAGCTCACCAGAGCGGAACAGAGAGGCAACATCACCTCCCTCGGCCTCCTGCTCACGCTTCCTTTGATGCAGCCCAGGATGTGATTCCAAGATATAAAAGTAACCAAACCATGCAGGCAGAAACTAACTCAGCTAGAGCAACCCTGAAAACTGATTTTGGCTCAGAAAATTAAAGGCAGCTCTTAAACTTCACAAATTGTCATCAAAGTATACCTGTATAGTTTTGAGCAGATTCAGCTGGATGCAACTGGTAACAATGTGCAGCTTGTTTGCACACCATGACATAAAGGGAAATCAGTTTAAAATCAGTGAACTGGTACAGTTAATTGGAATAAACTCTTTGAGTGAATCACTCTTATTTCCACTGCATTTTCATTTAGGTTTTAAAAAAAGACCTTATCAGTCATATCCATTTCTACATATGTCCACATCAGGGGTGGGTTTGCAGCAATTTAAACTAATTGATTTCTAAGCCATTTTAAATGCACGGCTAATCAAATTCTGTGAGACCAGCTTGGTGCCAATGAGTGCAATGATACAGAATTCTGCTTACCCCACCTTAAGTTTATTAAGTATTCAGAAAACCACTGGGAGGAAAAACCAGTAGAAGCTTGTTTTCTTGCTAACATCAGCAGCAAACAAAGAAGGTACACCTCCAGATGGAGGAAGAGGGAACGTACTTTTACGGTCACTTCTTTCTTATACAGGAATCACACTCTGAAGTGTCAATACTCCAGCCAAATACTGCCTTTAGGAAGTTAGATACAATGAAGAGCTTAAAAAGAAAATCCTTGCAGTAATGTTGAAAACAGTGATGTCCAACTAGGCTAATATGTAGCTAGTTTAAATGCTACATGATCAGATTACTCAGAGATAATTGCCTTGCTTAAGTTTTCTCTAGGTTCACAGGTTAGTTTCTGGGATTCACAGATTTAGAAGAGGAGAATACTAATTATTCTCTAGTCTGATCTCCTACATGACAAAAGCAGAACAATTACAACCTGCAATTTCTCCATCAAATTTGTGACAAGCTCGTCTTAAAATGACTGCTACCTTGCTTTATCATCAGTCATATCTATTGCCACTGTGGGAGGATGAGAGACTAGCAGCAAGGTTCAGGAAGGACAAAATGAAGCGCTTCTTAATGAAGAGCAAAGGAAGGCATGATGCACAGTACCTCCTTCATGAATAATATGTGGGCTTGGTTCTGACCACGTATCTGCCCTGATATACTTCCAGGTTTAATAGGATTCAATTCTCCTATGTAATGGTTACTCAGATATTAAATATCCCATCTGTAACTGAAGGGAAACCATATATACAAGAGTATATTAGTATCTCCAGTGCCAGTAGTTACAAATATTAAATGATCTTTTGAAGAAACAGCACCCATGGTAATATGCCCAAACAGAGTGGGAAGTGTGGGCTCCATTGTGCCATACTCACTGCCAAGCTAAATGTTGAAAGAGCTGCTGGTATAGTCTGGAAATTAGGTTGTGTGTTCATAGTTCAGGTCAGGTTTTCAGGAATCCAGATCCAATTCAGAAATGTAAATGAGAGACACATTTTCAAGCAAGTAGCCCCAAGAGATTGCTTTATGCACTTGCACCCCAAGTCTTTACAGCAAACCATTCCTTGGTAAATGGTAAAAAAAAAAAAGTGACTAATTTTTCAAAGCATGCTTGGATTTTAAACTTTTTAAATGCAATTTCCTAGCTAGGGTGGCTAGATACTTGCAGAAAGTTCAACCCCTTTTGTTTCTGAAAATCCAGTCTTTGGTTCTTGTACTGTGTTTTCACTTACATAGCTACTTATATATATATATGTCTGTATTTGGTTAGTACAACTCCACATTAAAAAAAAAAAAATTGCCCATTTTGTTTTATTAACAGTATTGCCAGAGGGAAAAAGATGCAAATTCTGGAATTTGAGAGTGCTGCAGTAACACATAACAAAGTGTTATATCAAAGTGCCAGTGAAGTTGCTTCCTGGAAAATATATGGGAAAAGGATCTGATTTCATCAAGCTGCATATTATTACATTTATTTACTGTAACACATTCTTGGTCTAAGTGGGATAAACTACCATATTTCACAAGGTTTCCTCTGTTTTCCATAACTGCCTTTTATAAGATGAATGTATTGACATTCAGAAAGCTTATGAATTCCCTGCCATGGTGATTTTATGACATGTAAGTTCTGAAACATAAAATATCCTTTTTTTTTAATCTAAAATTCTAATATATCTTGTTTTCCTTGAGAGCTCTGAACAGGGGAAAGCATGAAGCATTTGGTGAAGTACTTAAGTGTGGAAAGCATTTGAATGGTTTGCTAGACTTAGTTTAAGCTACAGATCAGTGTTTCCCTGATTTTTCTCGGAAAAAAAAAAAAGTTGTACAGATGAAAGGAGATGGTAAATAATTCATATGTTAACAAAAAAGACCACACTGCTGTATTGTTTTTCTTTTTTCTTTTCTCTCTATTCCAACATACTTCATTGAATGTAGAGGCTGATGTACTATATCAGATACCTCCTACTATGATGGTTTTAAAGCAGTTTGAATCTTCTAAGTTCTTGGAGATCATCTGTCTGGAACAGAGTCACATCATCATCCCTACGGATCTTGGTGGTGTTTTTTCCAGATGCTTTGTTGGTAGCTAGAGTAGAAGGACAAGGCCAAAATAGTTTCACTTCTGTCTTCCTTCTCAGCCAGACTGAATTTCGGTTTGAACAGCTATTCATATACCATCCATGGGTATATAACCTCATCATGTCCCATGAACCAATGGCCAGGATCAAACCTGTCTGTAAAACACTATCTCTACAGGTGCAGTACGATTTGATCTCAGGAAGACAGACACTGGCGAGGGAATAGCAGAAACAAATGCTACTGTTGTCCCCTCCAGCTGCTCACTCCAAGTACAAACACAAGGGAGCTCATATGCATTAACTGAAATGAAATCTAGGTTTGTACATGGTCATATTCTGACCTATTTTCTCTCTGTCTTCAAGAAAGATGAAGTCCTAATTGCATGACATCAGTAAATATCATAGGTTTTAAAAGTATTATAAGCCATCCTTAGCAATGGTCCGCTTTGCATTGACTTTCAGTTTAGGTGAAATCTTTTCTCCAGAGTTTCAATTGTTTATAGACATATTTGTTTTGAGGCCAAATAAGTTCAATTGCTTAATTTGTGTGCTGTTAACATATTGGTAATTTTTATGTATAGAGAAGTGCAGCTGTGTCTATATAGTACAAGGAGTGAAGTGGGTCTCAGAGGAAGCCTACATGCCTGTGTATTCATAATTTTTGACTGTGCATTCATAATTTGTGGTGATATCCTAGTGATAAACTGCATTCAGCAGACACCTTTGGCTGTCTCACCTGCTCTCTGTACACTAATTCAGCTTCCCTGGAACAGCAATTAAACTTCTGACTGGCATCAGCAGCTTCCAGCAGCAGACATTAAAAGAAAAAAAAAAAAACTGCTGGAGAAATATTCACCTGTCATCCACTGACTATCATGTGCAGATTTTCTAACTTGATCCATTTGTGATGCAGGATAAGCAATATTTAGTCTTACCCCTCTCGTAGGTCTCAGAAGGTCTTTTACTGTACCCAGCTGGGAAGCTGGAGGCACCCTACCTGGGAACAAAAATGCCCAGATTTATGCAAAGATCACCAGCATCAGCTTTTTGACCTCTGAATACATGAGATAGTAAATTTTAACATTGTTGTGCTATAGTGTGTTGTGGTCCACATTATAGTGGACTGTAGATTTCTGCAGGATTTTAGTTATCAGTTATGCCTATTTCCCAATCCAGTGTACCTTAGGCTTTTGTTGGATATCTGTTTTCACAGTGGTGGGCGTACAGAAAAAGCATGGCCTTGGCAGAACCATGAAGATGGCATGGTACAGAGATTTCAGTAGTTCTCATCTGCGATAATGACATCCATAACTCACTCTGATATTATCCCCTTGGGCACTTTAGAGCTTCTTATGAAAATCTTTATTTATTTTTTTTAATAGTAAATCACTGCACCCTCAGAAGCCATTTGCTATATGAAAATTGTTTTTTATTAAGAAAATGCATGCACTGTTTTCATACCAATTTTTTGCATGTATGGTATAGGATTTAAAACCCTATTTCTAAGCATTCCTCCACCCCCTTCCCCCTGCCCCAGCCTCAACAAAGTAAGAAATAAGTGCATGGTAAAGAAAATAACAGCTCTTTCTGAGTCTAACAAGGCAAATCAAACACTGCACCTCTGTGTGTGGGGCTTCAGGGCTGCAGTTGTGAGGTTCAGGTCTCCTTGGATGTTCCTACATCCGTGTTCTGCATTGTGCTTGTGTGAGGTGCAGGGGTGCTGCTGTTAACACACCTGTTTAACAGACTAAATCAGACAGAGGTCCATCTGTGCTGGGTGAAAGAACTCCTGCCTCGTACCTCAGTACTTAGTTGTGCACAAGCCATGTCCTTTGCTGCTCCTTTCAAACCATGCAATTAGTCGTTTTCCTCAAGAGAAACACTATTATTTTAATTAACTTTAAATTTGCACTTTCGTTTATTCCTATATTTGTTAACAAAGCGTATATGAGACTGCCAAATTAGGAAAATATTGCTTACATATCTCATCCCTTCAATTGTTCAAAGTACTGCATGAATTTGATCTCTTCACTAAATAGTAGTCTGCCTTGGGGTTCTCCTGAGCACCCATTCACTGAGCTAAAAATCTGTTTGCATGCTGATGTTTGCTCCCGAGGGCTCATCTCCCTAGTGAGCATGTTTAAACAACTGAAGTGCTCTTACAATGAAACATTCAAATTCAAGCCTTTATTATTATGCAATCTGGGATTATTTTTTTTATCATTAGACTTCCTTCTGAACTGGGTGGTTGACACTCCCTGTTCCAAATTCCTGTCCCATGAGCTAGTTGTTTGGAAATACTGGCTAGGAGGACAAACACCCTGACTTTTTTTTTTTTTTTTTTTAATCTGGAGAAAGTGCTTTTTCACTAGGTATTTGGGATTAAACTGTAACCTGAAAGCAGGTCACAGAAATAGGTTAAAGATCAAAACAAAAAGGAGAGCATTGCTTAGTGGATTGATACAGCTGGAAATGGTGGGTCTGGTTCAGGGTGCTTTGGCAGTCAGGATTCTTGCACATGACTTAACTAGTTTCTGGATTAAACCTTGCATATGCCCCAGGAGATAAATGTATACCTGCTCCAGCAGTATGCGTGCTTCAGAAAATAATATGAAAAGCTTCTTCATGCTGTGACAAAGTGAAGGTTCATATACATGTTTGCTATTCAGAAAAAGTTGTTTCTGATTAACTCCACGCCTAAACAATTTTTAATGAAAAATTAGGCTACTTTGACTTGACTCTCCAGTCAGATCAGTTTCTGTACAGAACTTCGCTCCTTGATCCACACCCAAGAACATATTTATCAGGGAATTTATACAGCCCTTTAAATTCACTTCCTGATGTGAATTAAACTAACTTTCATGTGCAAAACCCCTTGAAAGTTCCCAGTGTGCGAAGTGAGGATTTCTCCATCTTTTTCATGCCTCCCGTGATCCTGTAATCTTCTCCCTCCGCGTCCTCCCGCTGGGCAGTCGGTCTCTGCTGTGGGACAGCTGGACAGAGGAGCTTCCCTCTGCCCACGGGGACAGAAAGCGATGCGATGTGCTCTCCCCGCACGGATTTGTCATTTTCCCCGGGGAGCACTCGTTCTGTTTTCAAGCAACTTAGCATTTAAAATACCGTAGCCACTTGAAAAGCCGGCAGGTCCTTCAGGTTGCCATGTCACAAGTTGCCAGGTTCTTGAAAGCACCCGGAGAACAACTGATGCACCAAATCCCTTTCATGGTCGTGCTTCAGCCGTTCGGAGGGCTCAGCCAGCTACAACATTTAGAGAGCAGCTGCCTCCAACGGCGGCGGCCAGAGCATTGTTTTGTTGTCGTTTCTGCAGAGGAGCGGCAGGAGCTTACATCATTTCCAGTAATGAAGTGCCTGGGGTTCTTTTATGACTTGCACACTCTGCTTCTCCAGAGCTGTACAGTATGTGCTGCGTGACTTCAGGAAACTGAGGATTTGTTTTGACTTGCTAAAAGAGCGTTTGCTGTTTCTCTTTACAATTTCACCGTACGACTTGTCAATTCTCTCCCCCTTTTAAGAATAACTTCAGATTTAATTAGCTGAGTGCAAACATCTTTCATTGCAGTGTGGATTAGACTTCTCATTGAGTACATTTACCAACAGAATGAAAGACATCTTAATCAGGCGTTTCTGTATTTGTATTGCTGTGTCCAGAATGTGTGGTATCTGTCAATAGACAGTTGCTATGGACTCTCTTTCTAGGGGAGGATGATCAGCAATGTAGGCACCAGTCTTGTTAAGGCTTACTTTTTATTTTTAAAGCTCACTCTCTCTCCTATGCAAGAGCACTTTTAAAGTGTGTTTCTTAATCATTTCCCTCTCTGCTATGTAGGAAAAATACTTACATGCCTTGCTGGGATGTCCTGAAGGTGCTGGCATCTCCTCAGGAGTTCCACAATGACCTTGCCTAGCATATTTTAAAAGGGCCAGTTTACACTGGTGAATTGCAGAGCAGCAGTGCAGACAAATTTCTGTTCAACAATTTTGTCACTGGCTTCCCAAAGCATTACCTGGATATACGCCTGTGTATGTGCTTCGAATTCTTCAGTGGTGAATTTCGGTTTGCATTTCCACCACTCGGAGAACATCCTCCAGACCACAAACCCCCTGGGTTGTTTCTGGGGTATCATCACCCAAGCAGCAGCCTGCACAATTCTCCAAAAGTCCTGGAGTAAACATTTGTGCTGCAGCAACAGCAGCTGATTTGCCTGAGCACGCACAGTCGCAACGAACGCTTTTTTGGTAACATCAAAACCAGTGAAGAACGCCCCAAATTCACAATCCCCTTTGCCAAATTGTCATGTTTTCTGAAGTTCCAGGTATTGGTCTTGTCATAAGCACGTTAAAAAACACCTGTAACCCCTATTAACTATTCACTTTCCCAGAGCTAAAATTTGACAAGTTAATTTTTAGCGACCTCTTCTCTCAAAGATGTGGTGGTTTCTGTATGATTCTTCAGAAGTGAATCATAGTTTCAAAGCCCTCATTACCTTAGTGAAACACTCTTTTTCCATTGGCATTCAACGTGCTTAACATGGGTTCAGACACGTTATCAGAAACTTATACTAGAGTTCTTAAAAAAAATCCCGTGTGATTTCATGCCCTGGAAACACCTTTTATACTATAACTATTCCTACAGCTATAGGGAGATATGAGGCATATGGATCTGAGCTAGTCAAATTAATACCATAATGGCTTCTGACTCGACAAGCATGTACAGTGCAAACAGAGAGCAGAACAGCTGTAGGAGAGTTACCTTTTATGTGGGTGGCATAGATGTCTGCCAATTAAAATGAGCTGATGAATAATTTCTTGCCATATGATTGCTGTTAATAAGAATTTATGTTAACATGTTTGTGTCTGAACTTTGCACAGGTTCATGCCTGCATTTATTTTCTTAAAAAACAGAGTATAACATGATTGGTTTTTGTTCTTAATGGACTTTCTTTCCTTGCTTGAAAGCATTCCAGGACTTCAGCAATGCAGAGCTGCCAGCTATCCCTTAAAGGAAGATGGTTTTATCTGCGTGCAGTGCTTTCTGCATGTAATTCTGTAAACACAGGCCAAGAGTTTTTAACCTGGGTTCCTCAAGCTAATCTTTTAAATCCATATAGAAGCACTTACAAACAGAGTATGGCCTTCAACATATGAAAAGAGTTGTCCTCATAAACTTTTATTAAAACCACTGTTGTTGCAAACATTTGTACCTAGGCTTTCCCTTAAGTAGCTCCACTGACTGACAGGCTTTAGCCATTGACTTCATGATACTAACTCCCTGTGAATAAAATGCTATTTTATTCCTGAAATGATATCTTGTATTTATGATGAGAAAATTAGGCATGGCAAAATGTTGTTTTAAATACACCTTCAGCAGCTTACAAAGCATTTCAAAGTATTTGAGAAGTCTGTGCAACAAGTGAGACACTTTATAACAAGAAAAACACAAGCCCAAGCATGGTGAGTGTTAACAGACTTTGACCTAGGATGGTTCGGCAGTATCTCTCTGATCAGAAAAATGTAATTTAAAATTCTGCATAAACTTAGTATATAAAGGAGAGGTAGAGAGACAGAAAACAATTGCAATAAAACCAGATGAAGTACAGTTTAGTTAGGATAAGTGGTTGGAAACTCATCATCTTTGTGAATCTTGTTTGGAAGCCATGAAAATAACAAACATTTTGGTGACCTTGTTTCCACGGGACTTAGAACAGTTAGTAGAAAATATACTGGAGAAAACAATCCTAAAAAGGCTAAAGAGGAACTTGACAGATAATTTCTTTCCCTCTACTGGCAATTCTGCCATTCACATCAGTAGAAACAGAGGACATTGATAAGCAAAGTATTTTCATGGCATGTACATTGGAGCTTTCAGGGGCTTTTTGGCTAACAGTGTTGTCCTTACATGTGCTCTGGCCATGCTTACTGGTGTTTTGAGATCATTTTCCCTGTAGTTTCAATAAATCAAAAACTCTCATATGTTTTTTTCCAGTGTCATCCTGCATTACCACCTATAAGAAGACACCACCTCCAGTCCCACCAAGAACTACCACCAAACCATTTATTTCCATCACAGCCCAGAGCAGCACCGAGTCTGCCCAAGATGCATATATGGATGGGCATGGACAAAGGGGAGATATCATCAGTCAGTCTGGACTTAGCAACTCCACAGAGAGCTTGGACAGTATGAAAGCACTGACAGCTGCTATTGAAGCTGCCAATGCGCAGATCCATGGCCCTGCAAGTCAACATGTAGGGAACAATACTGCCACCGTCACCACCACCACAACCATTGCCACCGTTGCAGTAGAAGACAGAAAGAAGGATCACTTCAAGAAAAACAGATGCTTATCTATTGGAATTCAGGTATGGTATGGGATGTGGGTTATATGCCTGCTGTTGTTTTGGATTTCTATATTCATTTTACTGCTCATTATGCAATGTTTCGTGTGTTTTTCTTCTTTTCTGACAGGTACCTATGTAGAGATTGCAGCAGCATAATCATTCTGTGTGGTACTAATGATGTTTTACTAATTTATTGTAAAAACATCAGAAGCGAGGACTTGTTTAAGTCTCCTTGCTGATTGTTATTCAGCTCTGTTAAGTTACACACATGAGCACTAATCTATGAATCATAACACAGCGGGGGTCAGAAAGGCATGAATTAAATCATTGAAAGGGAATGTGTAAAACAATGATTTACATTAGACTATCGCCCAAAAAATATTTTCATCCAGCCTCACTGAATTAATTGTCGCTGCTTATTCATGCATTTCGTAATGACTGGTAGCCACTTGAATGAGGCAGCATTGTTCCTATCTCAGCCACAGAAGCAGAGGGTAAGTTCCTTCTGATTTGCCCTTGTTAAAGAAAATTACCTTTTGTTACCTCTAGTGGAATGAAACAAGAAAACTAACCCTGCCAAAGTTCACCTCCTATTTACAGAAAGAAGAGCAAATAAACTAGACCAATTTATTTTGCTTTCCTAATTAATCTTTCCCATACCCCCCAAAAAAAAAGAATGTGCAAAGGAAACTCCAGCTATCTGCTTGCAGGATTAGCTTTTGCAACAAAGTACTTGAACATACAATCAACTGAGAATCAACACAGGTTTTGATGGGAGATGAATCCCAAGCAAACAGAATAGCAATCCACAGCTTATCAGCCCTCACAAGAAGACGTGATATTTTTTTTCTTGCAGATGGAGGTTGTAAGCACAGCACTATGTGCCTGGGCAAGCTTATCTGATTAGCAAAGCCTAAGAATTTACCGTGAAATCTCTGCATCAGCCCGATGAGATGAGATGAGAGGCGCTGTGTAGAACTATGCCATCCCAGGGGCAGCTCCTGGAGAAGCTGTGACTTTTACTTCTTCTTGGAAGGGCAATAACTACAATTGCCTGTAGGCTCAGTTTACTGCCTCTGTTGTAGTCTTTTTCTGCTTCACAGCCATTTGTTTTAGGCATATTCTGAAAGAAAGGCTGATATTCAGTGTTAAACACAAGAGCAAGATCCAAGTGGAACAGGGAGAGAGGAAAGCTCTTCTGTTATGTATTCCCATACTCAGCTAAGCTCAAGGTGCTATTTTATTGTTGTAAACCCTTATTTCACTGAGCAAACCAACAAAGACTCCAGCAGGCAAACACCCCATAAAGTAATGCATAGGAAGAAATAATTTCCACATTTGCAGAAGCCAAAAAGCAATGGTAATGTGAATTGGAGCTCTTGAAACACTATCTCCCCACTGTTTCTTCTTAAGGTGGCATTACTGCAAGTACCAAGTGCTGCTTTTGAAGTATAGGGGCCTCAGTTTCCTGAGATCTGAGGAAACCAGAGCCTCAGATGCTTTCAAGCCTTTGAAAATCTCCCTCTAAAATTTTGAGATTTACAGATGACTAGAATAATCATATGTGAAAGCTGCCTGGGGATGGTACATGAGGAGCTGCCAAGGTAGTTTTTGTGTGCAAACCAGTGGAGATGCCTAAAGAAGGGATTACATGAAGTGAAACCCTCAGCACTGATAGAGCCTTACAGGATGCCTGCCTGTGCACCATGCCACCCTCCCAGCTATACCCATCAGTGAGATTTTTAGAGTCAGATAGCCTTCACAAATAAAAGAAAACTATTTTGCCAGTCTGCTGTCTGGCCCATTTTGCAGCATCATTGCACAAGCAGTCTTGCTGGTATGGCTGAAGGAGTAGTGTGGGAGTAGAAATATTGTAAGGTTGCTGTTGCTACCAGAAATTACTTCTTTTAGAGAGAACTGCACTAAAATAGGTAGGCATGCTGTCAGCCCTCTGACTGGCAGTATGAAGTCAGTCTCTCTCCACTGACTGTAAAGATTGCCTAGCCTAGGCTTAGGCTGAATTCAGACTGGGTATATCCCTCACTTGTAGTCTGGCCCACCTCTGTAAAGCAGGGCAAACTGCTTTAGTCAGAAGCATATTTTGGTTTGTGCTCTCTTCTAATAAATAAACCTAATGTGCACTTGTCTTCTGCACGCCTCGGTTACTCTTTGGACACCACAAGCCTTTGCTGTAAACTTGTTTAGCAAACAAGTAATGTAAAGCAAAGCAAAGAAAATCCCTTCCATCAAAAGGTTGCTTCTCTGTCAGTTGTGGGATTTAAGGTGTAGTTATCTCCCCAAAAGCCTCAGTATCAGGTAAGTACTTCACTGAGAAGCTCTGTGACTCCATCCCTCCTTGAGTACTTTCCCTGCATAGCTGTCAAATTAGCTTTCAAAAAGAAACTTACTGGTGGAACAGATGCTAACTACAGCTGGAGATTTTGTACACCCAGGGTCAGGGTGGTCCACAGGTCACTTCATACCACTGCTGTGGTCCAAAACTCCTGTGTGCTGGAAATCTTTTTTCCTGTATGACTAACAATGTCATATATAGCATTGGGAGTTAACAGCTATACTGATTGACCCAGAAGTCTGATTTTGCTCAAAGACCCTTCTGTGGTTAAATTTTAACTTTATGCCATTGGTATAAATCTCCTCACAAGGAAGGAGAGGTGGTATAAAGTTTCTGCCTGTGTTCCTGGGGACCACCTGTTTGCATGATGAAGCAGTAAAGGAAATGCATTCCAAGAGCTGCATCTGCTTTCTTTAATCCTTATCTGTACAGTGCTCTGATCCAGGGCACTAACATTTAAACAGAATAAACACATAATTTTGACATGAATTCACATACACATACAGACTAACGGGTAAAATGAAACAAATGGTGAAGCGCAGCAAGTGGTGTTACAGCTGCTCAGAGATTTGCTCTAGCAAATGTGAGCATCCATCCTCCATAAAATGCTGCATAAACTCCATCTGCATTTTGCAGGCCAATTGTTGTCTTACCAGAAATGCTTTATAGATTAACAAGAATGATGAATGTTCACTAATAACCTTAGAAATGGGCATAGCACATCTCTAACTAGATGAAGGTACTTATGTGCAGAACCTTAGTAGTTATCATGTATAGACATTCTAAGTAGCTGGGTGATGTCTCTGCTAAAATACACCTTAACTGGATGTTTGCTGGGTTTTTTTTAAGGTTGATGGTGCTGAAGAATCCACCAAATCAGGTGAAAATAAAGCAACCAGTAAGTTCCAGTCCATAGGAGTTCAAGTAGAGGAAGAGAAGTGGTGAGTAAATGTGAATACTGTTTTTCTAAAGTAAATAATTATGCCGCAACTAATTTTTAAGAGCCCTAGTTCCTGCACGCATAACCATATAAACCTGCTTCCTGGATGAATTGTTAGATCACTCAGCTGAAAAGCCAAGTCATTATAGATGCTGTAGCTCTTATTTCTGAGGGGATTTTTCAGAACCAGTGGGAGAACTAGAAGAAAGTGCCACGTATTTTGAAGGTCAAGATATTTTTAATAAGCTCTTTTCCCCGAGAAAATCTACGTAAACAGCGGAAGGTGATGCAGCTGGAGTACTAGTCTGGGGGTGGCTGCAGCAGCACAGTGTTGATGGGAAGTTCACCTTGTTTTTCAGCAGAATAATTTCAGCCACGTGGAGCAGTGCAGTGGCAGAGCCAAACTGATTGCTTTTCCTCAGGTATCTCACCCAGACATCTCTGCATTACAACAGCTCCCTTGCAAAAAATTGTTGAGATTAAAAAGCAGGCCTGGAGAACTCAGTTCTCTCTCCAATCTGCAGTGTAATCTGAATTAGTAAATAAATATGCTCCATTAAAAATGGGGGGAGAAAAGAATATGTAGGAAATAGTTGATGTCTTCAAGGTTTATGTTTCTTTTGGATGACACATTGCCGTTACACAGCAGGGCTGCATAACTGTGCGTAGCCCTTTCCAGACACATAAAGTTTCTGAGTGCTTGACCACATCTGCAAACCCTAATTCCTGGCCAAATCTGGACTCGAAGCTGGACTGTCCCCTGGCCTGTGAGCGTGGTGGCCTGCCCAGTGCTGCTCCAGCTGCAAGCGCCCACCCAAGCCTTTGTTCATTTTTCCCAAGCTGTTTGGGCACAGCGTAACTTTCAGATCCTGGAGCTGTTGTGTTGATAACTCACTATACCTGATCATAGGAGAAGCCTCAGTGCAGCATGGCTTGTCAGTGAGGGAAGAGTTGCCCTTGCAATCTCTCCAGAGAAAACCTGGGCGCAGGAAATCCAAGCTAACAAAATTGGGGCCCTCCTCTGGTCTGCTGACAGCGGTATCGAGTAGAGAAGATGACCATTTTCCATTTTTTCCCTGTCTGCCAAAAATACTCAAAAATAACATGTTATCTACACCATTTTCAATTCAATAAAATCTCCTCGTAACATAGCAGAGTATTTTCCTGTGGTTTTAAAAGGCTCAAGTGATTTCAGCAAAAAGAAATGTGATTTTGCAATGACCCTGCTAGGCTGTTACCAAGTTCCTCATTAACCTGCTAAAATATCTCTTGCTGGCAGACATTCCTTTATGTGTTAGACCTTAGCCCCATTTACCCACAACTCTTCCAGCACTAGATAAATGAGCACATTAGAATAGACGCTGAGGGACCATTTCCCTTCAGTCTGAGCACAAAGGAAATAGCTAGCCCAAAAGCCCAACCCTCACCCTCCCTTAAAAAAAAAAANAGCCCACCCCCCCCCCCCCCTAAAAAAAAAAAAAAAAAAAAAAAAAAAAAGAAAAAGAAAAAGTAAGGAAGAAAGAAATGGCTGTTTGTAAATACCTTACTTCCAAAGTCCTCTTTCTATTGCAATTTTTATTGCTCCAGGGGAAAAGGTATGGTTTGCTGGTGAGAGTCTGACTTGAGAAAGCAATATTTCTGCATTACCTACTGACAGCTGTGTTTGGGGGTTTCCCTGCTGATAAAGTTGAGTTTGCTGCTGTTTGGAGCTGACGGGCATGCAGCAATCTATCATGGACTTTCAGAAGTGAACTAGCTGATAAAGGACAGCCCCTAATCCTTAGAAAATGACTGCACTCAAGATACAAAGAGCTTATCATCATAGTTTGGCAGTCATATTCCTTCTTTCTTTTTTTTTTTTTTCTTTTTTTAACACAGCAGAGCACAATGTATTGATTATCTGTTACAGGAACAGAATTGTAAATACAGTGCATTCTTCCCTGCCTCTGCAGCACAACATCTGCAGAGCCACAGAAAAGCCCTTTTGAGTTGAACCTCTGACAAATGATTTAAAAAACATTAAATCTTTCAGGCTTCAAAACTGTTGAATAAATATAAAATAAGAAGAGAAGAATAACACAGCAAAGAGGATAAATACAGTAAATTGATCAGGTTTCCATGCCAATCTGAGGTATTGAATGCACTGTTACAAAACAGGAAAGCTCTTTGCTTAATGCACCAAAAACCTAGAGAACAAAATTTGTTTCAGTCCTCTTCTTTGCTTCCTGTGCTTTCCTCCCCCTTTCCCTCATCTCATATGACTGTTATTCGCACACCAAGGAGTCTTACCTCCTCATGTCCTTTTAAATATTCCTCCTTCTGTGCTTGGACCCAGTAAGCAAAAGGTTTTGTCTCTGATTCTTGATCTAAGGAGCTCAAAAACAGATCATCTTCAGAGGACAGCTCTATCTCTTCCATCTTTCATCTCCCATCTCGACTCATACCTTTCAGTAGCCCCTCACTCTCTGTAACCTGGGCTTCCTGCCAAGACAGATGACTCTGAGTCCTCCTCCTCTTGGCCTGTTCAAAGGACAGATGCGGCTACCGCTACCTGACCATATTACAACTGAATCCACCACTGGTGTTCATCTTATCCTCAGCTCTTTATGCTGCCTGCTCTCCATAATCTTTTTCATGCCCATTCCCTAAGTGCAGCACTACAATTTCTAGCATTTATATAGAGTACTTCTGTCCGGCCCATCTTGTGGAAAAAAACTGGTATGCATTTCTTTCAACAGTAACCACATGATCTTCCTACTGTTATTCTTTTATCTCTCACCTGATCTCCCCCATGATACTAACAAAACACCCACCAAAATATTCTTCCACTTTCCTCACATGACCCAATCTTTCCAGGGCAATTTTGAGATGTGTATATAATGAGCCTAATCAATGCAATCTCAGGGCACTTCCATTTCTGCCTGTTTGCCCTTTCTCTCTACCTGTGACTTCTTGACCTCAAGGGACCACCTTCCATTCCTCACTTACAGAAGATAATTGAGCTGTTGGAAGTCAACCAGTTCTATTGAACCAGATAAGAAGTCATATATTGTGCCAGGCCGATTAGCACACGTTCTTATTAAACAAGGGGCTGTCAGTCCCATAGTCTGTAATCACTTTTAGTCTCTCTCTCTTGCAGAAGGAGTTAGCAGATGTGGTACCATGTCTTCTAATGTCAGGATCTTTGGCTGTATGTCTTCAAGCTACACAATCTTGTGCACTTTGCACTATCCTTACTCCTTCTGCAGTTTGTTTTCTTCTCCTAACCTTAGCAGCAAAGCCCACAACCAAGAAAAAGTAAAACCAATGGGTAAAGTGAGGCAGACTGAATTTAATTTAAGTGCCTCACCATGTACTAATGTGATGTAATGAGGCTCACCATGCAACAAGTGGTTTGAAAACTAGATCTTTTCTAGGTTTTGCAGGTTTTTTAGGAAAGAAGAAAGTTATCCGAGTTGAAATGTAAACATGTTTTTCAAGGGAAAGCAAAGGAAGACTTAGAAACAGAGTCAAATGCTGACAAGTGACCCTGTTGTTGCTGTTCAAAACACATCATGTTGTTCTCCATACTGGTTTATCCAGTCTGAGGTTTCGTGGCTTTCTGCACCTTAGGCCAGATATCTGCTGCAGTTCTCTGAAGCTGTAATTATTACACCTTGTGCCTGCAGGGCACAACTGATTACAAAAGGGCGAAGTCTGAAAACAAAAGCAGCAGCAGATTTCTGTTTTTAACAACTACCAGCAATTTATGAAAAAAATATTTTTTAGGTGAATATTTTGACCTGTGAATATTTTGTATGTGTAGAAACAGTGAAAACTTAGGCATTAGCTTCAGCAGCTGTCCTGTGGTACCGAGTTTTAACTCGGAACAAAACAAAAAAAAAACCTCATGTGGGACACAAATGGTATTTTGTAAGAGTAAAACATCCTGGAAATGAATGAGGAAGCTGTCAGAGACTAAAATTACCTTCTATTAGGCGTTTTACATAGATCTGCTGGAGGCAGATAGTGAGTGCCTTCCTGCATTTCCATCTCATTCAACATACATATCCTTGAGAGTATTTCTTTAATTTTGAACTGATGTTATATTCTATTGCCAAGTTGTCTTTCTTTTGAAGACAGACAGGTTACACAATCCATGCCAAGAATCTGTCGAGCAAGCCTGTAGCATACTACTATATAGATAAAACAAAGGGAAAAAAAAGTAGGTCATTCTATTTTATTTGTTGAGCAGTCTGGGTTTGGTGGTACTAGCTCATATTGAACCCAGTAAGAGTACACTCCTGAAAGCTTTGAAACGTAGTGCCTCCAGCAATACATTCTTTTGGCAAGTAGACCTTGATGTTTTCACATTTGGGATTTGGTGTACCCTGAAAAGTCAGGGTGTTAACTGAAAATACGATTGGTCATCTAAAATAGAAGGATAGCAGAGCCTAGGAAACAGGGCAAAGTAGAAGGCGGCTATGATGTGGAGGTAGGGGCACAGAGAAGAACGAGGCTGGATTAAGGGATTTGCTTTTCGCTCCCATACACTGGAAGGTGTAGAAGAGTACACCCTGTACTAATGCCTTGGCTCTCAGTGAACCCTGACAAAATCACTGAAAAGAAATCCTGTGTGAGCATGTGCCTGTGTCTGTGTATGTGTATGCATGCACGCACATCAGTGCAGATAAGGGATTTGTCAAGTTGGTGGCCAAATTAAAGCAATTTTCAAAAAACTAGCACAGACTGGACCAAAAGATTTTCATTGTAATGTCAGCCTAAAGCTAAAGCCTTTCTAATCACTAATATGAGTCTAACAGCTTTTCTCTGCCAGGGGCCAGTAGCAGATACTCAGAAAAAGTATAAAGAAGTATATGTAAAGGAAAAGTATAAAGGGTGTGTGTAAAGCACTACTTCTCCCAGTAGACCTTCCCAATTTAGCAGTCTGTTGTTTGGGGACTTCCTAAGCCAGATATGACATCTGTGTAATAGCTCTTCCTGGACCTATCTCCTGTGAATTTGATCAGGTTATCTTCGAACCTATTTTTACCTTTGGTTTTCCCAGGATCCTGTGGCAATTTAATTACACATTGTGTGAAGAAGTGCTTCCTCTTGCTAGATTTAAATCTTTAGGCAACTGGCTGCCTTCCTCCCCACAGTTCCTGCACTCTGAGAAATGGTGTAACATCACCTGGCAGGGGCTTCACGGGGCTCATATCCCTCCTCAGCCATCCGTTTCTAAACCAAGAAATCACTTTCCTCCAGTGGAAGCCATACCGTATCTCCAGTCATCCTTGTCCTCCCTTTTGAACTTTCTCTGCTGTATCAGTCCGTAGTAAAATGCTTTGCTCTGCTAGTCAAAGGATAAATACTACCAAGCTGAAGAGTTTTGCTCACTCCATATTTGTCAGTTTGCTGATGCATATTGTGCAAAACTACAGTGGCATAACCATGACTTCTGCATTGTTTAACAACGCCTGTTTCAAAAGAGCCGCAAGTGGCACTCGCTACATTAAAATGTTTGTATTCTAGGCCATTATAAAAGAAATGCACACGATCTAAGTTTTCCAGGGATTGGTATGTCTGAGAAGCTACTTCTGCAGAAGAATTGGTGTCTTTGATTAATCAAAGAACCCCTCTCAACTCCTGTTTGGCTTTGCTCTACTCCTCTCATAGCCTCAGACCAGCAGCCATTAATTTCCTCCATCAGAAGGACCTGGTACAGTCCTCCCTGAAGTCTGCCGCTCTCCTCCTGATGTATCAGGATGCAGTACATATACAGGACATCAAATTCTTCCTCAGCAACCTTCCATCGGCTCCCTCTGCAGCTGCAGGTTAAATATACTTGATGAAGTTTTGCTGTCAGTTGCACTTGTCTAATGGGCTATTGCCCTTCAGCAGAAGGTGGAATATAAGTGAAAAAGAGTGAAGTGGTGCCCAGCATCCAGCTACACTCTCTCCTCAGCATTTTCATTGCTGCTTGAGCTCCAACTTACAATAACAACAAAATAGAACTTATAAGGGCAAAAGAGCAAAAATATCACAGGGAAACAGGTCCTGACACTGTTTTCAAGAGTAAATGTGAGATTATAAACAGATTAGAAGCAAAATACCAGCTGCATGAGTGCTCAGGCATCCTGTACTAGCGAGGAGGAGTGGGAATCTGTACCCATTCAGCTCAAAACTGTTCATTCTGAAGCCTAAAAATTACTAATTTAGGTAACATATATGCTAATTACTTTATGATTTTAACTTCTTTATCTTCTGTCATGATAGGGCAAGGCAGACATCTGCCCCTTTCTCAGTGTACCAGTTCCTTGAGTAACCCCGATCCTCTAATTATTTGCCTGCAGATTTTCCACTCATTCCCTCCACAATTTACTGCTTATCATATTGGCTCTCACTACCACCCTCTGCAACAGCATTAGGTGTCTCTTACTCCTTACACTTCCCTCTGCTCCTTCTCTATCAAACAGCCTCTTCACGTCAGATCTCTGGGACTGTAGAATTTGGGGTGCTGTTTACTTAAAGAAAAAATACCAAAACCCCCAAATCTCCTCTCTCCCCTGCTTTTGCCTTTACCCTCAGGGTTTGCTCTCTGCCTTTGGAGGCTCCAACATAGGGAAGCTACACAAGGTGAAAGGAAGCTGCCTACAGGGTTAGCGGCCATCACAATGAGGGTAAGATAGATGGCGACTGAGGATGCTAGCTTTGCTGAAAAAGAGACCAATTTAAAAGTGAAGGTTGATCGTGAAAAACAAAATACTTAAACACTATGGATGGGCATTAAAAGTGTGAGAGATGGCAGCAATATTAGGAGGTACATAATTATGAAGAGTAAATACGACAAAGCAATACAAAATACTTCTCTGGTTTAAAATGACTCTTCTTTATAAATGGGATGCATAACATTATGTAGATAGTGGACTCATTGGTATTACTATGTTAACAGTCTCACGTGTGATTTTTAAATGTGGCTTGTGAGTTTGGGTGTGTGACTTCAAAGGGGTGTGAATTTTAAAAGTTGAAAGATAAGCCACTTCTTAAAATTGGTTCACTCCAACTTTTAGTTAATTGGTACTGATTAGCTATCTCTTGGGCTAGCTTCTGACTTTGTTAAACCACACAACAATTAGGGGTACTTGCCTCAATAAACAGTGAGCTTACAGGGAAAAGGAGAGATGTTTGTTTGTTGACTTGCAATAAGAAAAGAAGTTCATGCTGATCATTTGAAGAAAAAGCACCTGAGTGCAGCACTGAGAGCCGTGACTGCTGGTCCTAGGAGGAGTGGCAGAATCTTAATAAGCCCTTTCTTACCGAGTTACCTGGAAAAAACTTTCTAAGCATTTTATGTTTGTGCTCTCCAAAGCTTTCGCAGGTTTACACGATCTAATAGTGTAACAACAGCTGTGCAAGCAGACCTGGATTTCCATGAGAACTTTGAAATAATCGACCCTCAAGAGGACAATATGTGTTCTGGACAAATATCAAGACAATTTTCCCGAGATGCAAGCACCTCTACCGTTAGCATACAAGGGTCAGGAAACCACTACCATGCATGTGCAGTGGATGATGACTTTGATACAGATTTTGATCCCTCAATTTTACCTCCTCCTGACCCGTGGATTGACTCTATCACTGAAGATCCTCTGGAAGCTGTTCAAAGGTCAGTGTGCCCCCGGGATGGCCACTGGTTTCTGAAGCTACTTCAGGCAGAGAGAGACCGTATGGAGGGCTGGTGCCAACAGATGGAGAGAGAAGAACGGGAAAACAACTTACCTGAGGACAGTAAGTAACTGCCTACAATAATATTGAAAGTATTTTAAAGGTATTTAATATAGGTCAAATTTACTCCAGTGTATTCTGTATCATACCCTTGCTTATTTAGCTAATGAAGCTATGGTTGTGATTCTCAAAAGGACTGTATGTATATATATATAAAATAATCTTTATTAAAGTTGTCAGGGAATGCAAATGCTCAGCACTTCTGAAAATGCAGAGGTATTAGTTTTTGGGATTGCATAGTTCAACAGATAATTAGGAGATCATAGTTAGGGATCTCACGGCATTAATGTTTCTTAACTTTTCCATTTGAAATCACTTCTCATAACCTTAGAATATAATTGAACAGATTCTGGTTCTTTTTCATTAAATTCCTATTTTAGTTGCCTTTTTAGATGGTGATTGGCATCAGAGTTTTCAGATGCTTCTCCCAGCTGAGATTTCAGTTGTGCTTCCAAGTTGTTCTCCCTGTCTTCCCCTCTCCAGTCTCCCTTCATCTCCCCTGCAGTTCTCATTACTCTTTGATCTTCCCAGTAAAACAAGCTTTCTGTATTCTGTGATAAAACACACACACACATGCAAACTATATCTTAGTTGTCACTGCTGCCAGAAGTATTACCCCACCTGTAAACTAATGGGAATGTGTAGTAAGCCCTCATTAATAAGAGGATAGCTTATGTCTTATTAATTCACTCTAGTTAGGGAAGAAGAGCTGAACATGTGCCTCCCTGACCAGAATTTTTTTCTCCCAGTAAAAAATGAAGTTTTTTCCCATTTACTTCAATTACAAGGAGTACTATTATTGATAGCCATCAACTTTTGGACGTAGATAAACCTGTGAGCTTAGGAGCATGCTTCTTGTGAATGAAGCTTTTTCAAATTCTATCAGGGAACTTCTGGGAAACACAGCTGCATACAGTGAGTTCAATATTGTAGAATTTAGGCATACTTAAGGGTATTTTCCTGGACAAACAAATACACAAATGACACTTTCCCAACCTCCAAATCAGGTCGTACAAACGCAAGGACTACTGCTTCAACTCCAGGATTGCTTCTTCCAGATTTCTAACCCTTCCTGTCAAGAAGGAAGATGCTAGAATTATTTGAGAAGTGAAGGTTTTGATTTATGGAAAAATGAATTAACATTGGTAAAAAATATATTTTTAAAAATTCTTAGAAATATATAAGCTGTTCCTGCTGGAACATTCAATTCAACCCAATAAAAGAAATAACCATAGACAACTTTGATCTAGACAGACACTGGTTAGTTAGACACTACTGTAAGTAACAGAAAATGGACTTCTAACAAGAATTATGGAATAACCTTAACATTAAGGTATAGTATGTTAAGGCTTTCTATTTCTACAAAATTTCTGTTATATAATGGGCTAATGATTTCTTCTGAGAGAAAAATACTGAAGGATTATCCTTCAAAGCAGATCCACATTCCCTGAGTTTTAGAGTATTTGAACCTCATTTTTAATTTACCTCATCAGTACATTCAAAAATCTCTCTGAACATGTTTCGAAATACAAAGGTTTTCTGTTGTTAGTATGCAAGAAATAAGCTCCATGGACTAAGACATTTTAGGTTGAAAAAGAAGTGTGAACAGAGAACAAATAGAAATACACAACATTTGTAAGTCCAAGCCATAAAACCCACTTGGCTGAAACCACGACACTTTCTTTTCGCAATAACAACACCTATTGGACATAAGTAAGATATTTTCTACAATGAGAGTGGTGAGATACTGGCGCAGTGAAGTTTTGGCTGCCCCATCCCTGGAACTGTTTAAGGCCAGGCTGGATGGAGCTTTGAGCAACCTGGTCTGGTGGGGGGTGTCCCTGCTTGTGGCAAGGGATTTCATCTAGATGATCTTTAAAAGTCCCTTCTGATCTAAAACATTCTGTGATGCTGTGATTCTATTAATTGGTAATAATGGAAAAAATCAAATACAAATCAAAGATTGATATTTTAAATATCATAGAATGATATTTTATATATTTTATTACATTTGTGCACACGTATTTTATTTGTGCACCAAAGTAGTTATTCACCTTGGGAAAAGGACACGAAGTGAATTTCACAGGGTTGATACCTGCAGAACATGTATATCCATGTACAGAATTTTCTCTCACTGTCTTGGTGTCTTTAGTATATATAGATCTTTTTAAATTAAAGGGCTCTTCTTTGAGCAACAGCGGGAAAAGTTGGGTAAGGGGAAGAAAAAGGAATGCTTAGGCTAGCTATTCCAAATGCCTCCTTACAGCACACATAGCGCATGTTCCATGGACAACTACTCCTCTTCATTTTTGTGACCTGCACTTCTTGTGATCGCTGGAAACAGGAGGATGAAAGGGGTGGCCCACGTTTTGTGGTCACTGGTGAGATAGTGACTTCAGCGTGATGCCATCCGCCGCTCCGGCACATGGCAGCTGCCTCCAGTGGAGGCTGCACAGGGCTTTACGCTGTGGCTCAGTAGCCTCACTCTACCTGGTGCCAAGGAAAAGCATATGGTTGGGGCCACACTGCCCACTCAGCAGCACCACAAACAAAAGCCTGGCTGTTACAAACCCTGCCCTGAAATACATCTTTTTCATACATCTATAAACTTTGAAGAGAGGGAGAAAAGGAGAAGAGGTGTGTTTGCTTTGGTGTTCCTAATGAAATATAACCAGAGCGGGGTACACGTCCTTTGTTTTCAGCCTGACATCTCCAGCGTGTGTTTGGCCAGATAACAAAATAACGAGAACGTGTGATGAGCGAGGTTTTCTCGATGCCATGGCAGCTGACAGAGGGCTCGTCCCCCCGGCGCTCCGCGTAAAACGATCCCCGCTTCCTGCAGACAATGCGGCCCTTGTGCGAAACAGCTGTCTCGGGGAGCCGGGTCGCTGCTGTTTGACAGTGGCTTGTATGTTACATAGATACGTTGGGTATTATCTAGCTGGGAATGAATCTACCAGATGGGATTGAATGTTTCTAGCTGGGAAATGGACTCTGCTGCTGTGTATAAAAACAAGCTGTGGTTCAGTGGCTGCACGATGAAATGCCAATATAGAAAGAAATGTGGCTCCCCTTCCGCCATGCATTATTTATTTTATAGTATATTCTGGTTTTATCTGAAATCATTTTCTGATAAAACTGCAGCATGTGTAACAGGCAGATGAATACCATTCACACTTTAGGCTCAGACATTTGATATGGTTTCCATGTGTTCTGCTGTTATGGGGACATTGGCTGCAAACTCCAGGGCTCTCATAAAAAAAAAAAAAAAGATGTTAGAGATATGAGGTTAAATATCTTGTGAGAATTGATTGGCACTTAGGATTAGACCTCAAGTGAAATCCATTGCTTGTAGTTTTTTGGGTTTTTTTTCCTCCTCAACCTCTGCTCTCTCCTCCTGCCTCTCCCCTGCAATATGTAGTATAGTCAGACCTTCACTGGCGATGTTGGTGATGTTTGGCTCAGGCATCTGGAGTAACCATTTACACACAGAAGCAACAGGCCTCCCCTGGGTAGCACTGGCAGCAGTGGGCACAGGAACATACACCTATGGCCCCAGCCTGGTTTTGCTGGATTTTTTGGTATCGTTTTTATTTCACATGTGATGTTAACCTTTCTGGAAGAACTGGAGGGCTTCATTTTGTCCCCCGCCCCCACCTTCAGAAATGTTGTAATGTGGCTTCGATGTGAAGATAACCATCTGTAGCAGGCAGTGGGCCTGATTCACCACAAGTCAGGTGTAATGTGGCTTTAGTGGTGAGACTAGTCAGGCCAATCAAGTGAAAACTAAAACAGAAAACCAAGGCTCTGACAAGACATGTCATTATAACTGTCTTGCGTGTATTATTATACTCCTCTGGGCTACTCTGCAAACAAAGGCTGACCTCAGATCTGCCGTAACTTTGCTGCTTAGGACCAGAGTCTCTGCAAATTTAACCAGTTCTGGCAAATTATGCAGTGCTCACACAGTTTCTGCTGGCTTGGGGTGTTTTGGTTATTTCAAAGGAAAACTTAAAAAGTAAAGGCTAGACACAAGAGGAGAAAGTTAAGGAAAAAATGCATTTTTTGTAATAGTTGTGCATGGCAAAAGGAAAGGGTTCATTCTCAGCTACCAGCAAAGAAAACCATTTTCCCAGTTCTCTGCAGGGCTTCCCCACGCTGTCCTGGTCCCTGGCACTCGGAGGAGCGAGGCAGCCTGGTCCCGCAGTGCTGATGCAGCCTTGCAGAGGGACAGTCACCAGCCTGACGTGTGGCCGAGTCCTGCTGGAATCCCCCTGGCTACGTGCCTCTGGCCTTCTGCCCAACTCGTCCTTTTCTTGCTCGGATTTTCTTTTCTCCCCAGAAGGGACATCTCTGTCTGCGAGGGTTTCTCCAGGGAAAGCCAGCTTTGGGCTGTAAGCCCTGCCGATGTCCAAAGGCCAGCAAGGAGAAAAGAGAAATCCACAAGTAACAAAACAATATAGTTAGGGAGAAAAAATGTGAAATGTGCTAATAAAAGCCGAGGCAGTCAGAGAACACATGGAAACTGCTTTACTCCCAGTGAACAGCATTCACTCATGCAGACAGCACTATTAATTTCAATGAGATCACTCCCATAAGTAACTATGACTCAAAGCAAGGACTGCCCCCTTCGTAGCTGCTCCCTTTGGCCGTTTTCTCCTTAAAAGCCGAATTTAAGACCTGAGTAGTAGCTTTAACTTTGAATTTCCTGGCTTTTGTCATGCTTGGAGTTATTTAAATGTAGGTCTGTCAACAAGAATAGGCTAAAATGCTGGTCCATCCTGGCTTGGAAATGGATTGTGACAGCTCTATGGCAGGATTGCTTCATATGCACAGTGCCCAGCCAACATCTGCAACGCAAATGTCAGGCTGTGTCCCTGTAATTTCGGCTATTGTTCCTGCCACTTGCTCCTGGGGAAACCAGCAAGTCGCTGGTTTTCTGCTCCCTAGCTTGCTCCCTGCCTACCAACCAGGTGTTTTCACCTTAAGGCCATTTGATAGTCACAGTCCCAAAGTACCTCCTTTGTCACTTGTTAGACCCTGGGGCCCGTCAAAGTTGAAATGCAAAGAGATCAGTGTGTGTTTAAGGCCAAATAATGCTGCCCCTCCTCAAAACTCTTGTGGTTTCTATGTGGTGGGTTTTCACATCACTTCAGGTGATTATCCTTGTTACACACAGTGTCTTTCCTATGTAGAGCAGGTAACAGTATCACCTTTTTGCTTGTGTTTGCAATTCTTTTTTTGTTGGTTTATTTCTTTTCCTGTGAAGACAAAGTGGGGAGATGTGTAGAGCTCTACAATCCCAAAGTATGTGTGGTTCTTAGAACAAAGAGAAGCAAGAATGTACTGCTTGAACAGCACATAGTCTAAGTATATATATTTGAGAAGGTCCAAAAAGCACTACAGGTTGGGGGGAGGTTAGAGACACAAGAAAATTCACTGGCATATGTCTATCCTAGAATAACATTCTGCAACCTCTAGTCAGGAACAGTAATAGCAATGAGGCACTCCCCAGTAGCTGAATTATATCAAAATAGCTATACCAAAGCAATTCTTCCATAATAGACATAACTTTCCATTTCTTAAAAGTCATCACAGGAGAGAACTGGAATTACAAGGAAGAGAGGTCAAAGCAAAGGGGTGGAGGAAGAAAAATTCAAACTATAAAAACAAAACACTGCAGTACACACACTTCTCCCCCTGGGGAAGGGGTGACAGCAAAGCACATGATGGATGTTAATAGTGTTGCTTAATGCATTACTGGAAGGCATTCAGATCCAACAGTGCTGAGTGTACCATGTATCCCTGTATGGAATAGAAAGCAGACATGAATAACATTATGTAAGTGTTTAAATCTGTTATGGTTGCATCTTGATGGGTTGGTATTTTTTGTTCTTGCTTGGTTTTATACATTTTGTTTGCATCCCATTAGCTGAACACATCAATTTGAATATTTGTATGTTTTTCTCCTGTACCCCATCTCCCTTTCTGTTGAAGATTTCTCCGACTCTTTTCTGATGTGGTTTGAGTGTTATCTTTGCAATTCCATTTATTTTCTTGGTATTTGGCTTCAAACCTCACATGCTTTCCCCTAAAAAAAGTATAGTACCAGTCTATTTTGTTTTTTTTACTACAGCTTGGCCTCTCTGTTTGGCACTGGAGGTTTTGACTGAGTGAGCTGAGTGAGATGAGCATGCTGCCTTCAAACAGTAAAAGAAACGTGCCTTTGGCAGCATAACTTAGGCTATTGACAAGGCTTTGTGCTTTCTGGAGAGATTCCTTTCAGTCTTTTGCATGCTTTGTCCTTTCTTTTTTTTTTTTCTTCTCCCTAACTTCCGTGACTGAGTTGGTTGTTGACTGGTTGCAAATTAACAGACCGCTTGCTTTTGAGGGGCAAGGAATCAGTGACACTTGACTAGATACAGCCGCTGCTACAGCAGAAGTGGCAACAATAGAGAACAGCATCAGCATGCATCCCACAGTCAGCTGGGATGATGGTTTTTAGGCAAATAGCCAGTCGCTAGGCAGCCAAGGACAAGGACTTCCTTTTCCCTGTGCTGACATCTCTGAATATTAAGCTCTTCTTCCCTCAGAGAAAGGGGCACATTCCCATCCATCACCAGCAAGGTGTATTGACATTTCTTCATGCTCGGGACATGATTTCCACTCAGGTGGTGCAAGTTTCCAGGAAGAGTCCGCCTCATCTTTTTGTGTCCCAAGAAGTCGAGAGACTGTTTTTTCTCCCTGTCTCAAGTCTTGGGAAGCGTCAGAGTGGCCGAGCTCCAGATGAGGCAGCTGTTCCCAAATATACTCAGTGGGAAGAGTTTTCATAACAATGGGAACCACATGAAAGCTCCCGGAGTAGCTCCTCCTACTATTGAAAAGTCCTTTCAGTTGAGTGGTTTGCATATTGGGTTGCATAAATGACTAGACACACCAAGGGGTCCATTTTCAGCACTGTGCGCATAGAATTAGACACGCAAGCCTTGCTAACAATAATGAGAGTTGTGTGCAAAACTCCCTGCGCAATATGCTGAAAATATTTTGCTTAGTGAATCTTCCAGCTCACGGCTATTTCCTGGCAGCGCTGAGCTGAGTTCTGGGAACAAAATGAAAGTCTGGGCTCTGTGTGTGTTCACAGAGCTCTCTCCTATAGTTTCTGAAAAAAAATGTGAAAAGGCTCTCTCTTCAGCCTCTTTTTTTTCCCTCCCCTTTCCTTTCTTTTGTATGTCTGAAGTATAAATGAACTCCACATCCCAGTTTGCCTTCAGCAGCCTTAAGGAGCGAGCTTTAAGACTGCTGAAGGAAAAGCCATTTGCCTTGAAGGAACAGAACACAGATTTCACACTACTGTGTGCCTGGTTTCAGTTCATCATGAGTGTTTGTGCCAGTTTGTTTAGCGTGTGGCTACACAAGTGAATCCCGTGGAGAGGCCTTTCTCTTCCCAAACGCTGCCTGGTGGCGTGTTGGTCACAAGCTGCCGACATTCACTGCAGCTGGCCACAGGACCACGAGCCCTCCAAAGTGTTGTCAGAAGGCATTATAGCAAAGATTTACTTATTTGTTTATCGCTTGATTTTTCACTGGGGTAAGTCAAAACATTTAGCAGTATTTTCCAAGTGGAGCTCTGCTGATGTTGTTAGGTTTTATATAAAAAGTGACTGTGCCTAAAGGATGGTGCAGAGGATGGGGGCTAAGGACTAGTATTTCTTCTAGGCTCTGCAGACCACTCAGCTCTGTGTTTTTCCTTCTCCTCCCTCATCTGCTTTGTGTATCCAGACTGAAACTTTGTCATGGAGAAGTTGCTGTGTTTACATGCAGGCTGGGAGGCTATGCAACTATCTGAGTACAAATGATGGTGAATGACCACCATTCATGTTTTTCATTAACGAAGTGGTTATTTTTTAAAATTAAATTAAATTAAATTAATTCTTAAATTATTTATTAATATTTAACCAAATAATTGAGAGATAATAAGTTGATTCAGCTGAGAGGGAAAATTAATGGTGGAGCCAGATACATCTGTGATGCCAGCCTGTTTATTTAAAGGCAGTTCATAAAGCGTGGGTGGTGGTGTTTTCTT